>CM048746.1:309759192-310049192 GCA_026315105.1 Locusta migratoria
TGAACGGTTCGTCTTAAAAACAGGGAACACGTTACGGACAGACAAACAGACGGACGGACAGACAGACAGACAGACAGACATACACCCCAAAATCGCCGTTATTTTTGCAAATATATTTGAAACGCTACGAGATATGAAAAAGAATCATAAGAGAGCAAAGTTGTAGAGAATTTTCTCCTCTACAAATCTGGTTATTCAATTTTCGTGTCAGATGAATAGTTAAGCCGTTATTTTCATTTAAATTTCGAGGGCTTACAGGTACTTAAATTGGTAAAAACGTTTGTAAATCGGACTCAGCTGCGTGGTCATCAGTCCGTAGCTTACAAACTACTTAAACTAAGGTAAACTAACCTAAGGACAACACAAACACCCATGCCCGATGGGGGACTCGAACCCCCGACGGCGGACTGCCGCGCGCACCGCAGCACAGCGCCCCAATACGCACGGCTTATCCGCCGCGGCAAATTGGTAAATACTCGTTACATTTTACATGCACGAGAGTTAATAATAATTTGGAAGCCTGGCAGATACATGTTTAGGTGCAAAGGACGACCCTATTATTGTTAAGTTATTAAGCAGGTTGCATAAACGGCGAAAAATATTGTTTCACAATAGGCTGAGAGTATAGGTAAAATTCAGATCACTTCACGAAAGAGTGAAGAGATACCGTACGTCGAAAAAGTTTGGAGACTGACTATATTCCTGGCATATAACTGACGCTAGTGCAATAATTAATGAGGGGAACGCAGTATGTTAGAGATGTTACCGACGGCAGTTCTCACTAGTATCATACCTTGCATATTTTGTTAAAAAGTTATTTATTGACAATTATCCAGTTGATTTATTAACTGTGTACACATGTTTTCCTCGATATGCAAGGAGACAGAGACATGTGTTATAAACCAAACGTCAATACAATTCTTTTTTAGCTCGGAAATAGTCGCATGGTCTAACGCGACGTGCTATTGATTGCATGGTTGCTCTTACCGGAGGTTCGAGTCCTCCCACGACCATGGGTCTGTGTGTTGTCCTTAGCTTATGTTACTTTAAAAAGTTCGTAAGTCTAAAGAACGAGGACCTTAGCAGTCTGGTCTCTTAGATCTACAAATATATGAACTTTTTAATTTCTTTTCCGAGGCCATGTTAGTGGCAGTTCCTATTCGTTCGCTGTAGATTCGATTCAGTTGTTATTTGCAACTATCATCGTTCATAAAGTTGCTAACGTTGGATATTTTCTTTTTCCATATTTTTGGAATGACAGTTGTTAGGGAAGAGATTACATCTGTAATTTGATTGGTTATACTACCGAGAGTATCAAAACCCCGACTGTGTGTTTTGTGTGTGTGTGTGTGTGTGTGTGTGTGTGTGAGAGAGAGAGAGAGAGAGAGAGAGAGAGAGAGAGAGAGAGAGAGGCGGCAGGGAGAATCAGTGTGTACATGTAAAACAATACTTCACCCATACGTATTAATTTCAAACAAGCGTGCCAAAAGAGTAATGTGGAATCCAACTGCACATTCAGTTACATCAGTTGGAAGCGGTGATAAGCCCGCAGGTGGTTTTCTATGGAGGAAATTGCATCATTTGCGTTACAACAGAGAGCCAATGAAGACCATCGTCAAATAACCAGTCTAGATCATGATACATACCTCGTACTGTTTCGAGAGAATGTTTATACGGCTGAATGCTCCACAAAAATCTATTTCTCCTCGATTTCCAAGGGGATGCGTTCCTTTTGCTGGGGACCGAGCGGTGGGTTCCCAGATTTATGTCAGGATGAAGCGAAGGTATCTCGTGGAGCGCTAGACGTTGCTAGTAAAACAGTATTAGATTCTCATCCTTATGTCAGGATGAGGCGAAGATACCTAATAGAGCGCCAGAGAACACTGGTAAAACAGTATTAGCGTCTATTAGGTCTAAAAGAAGTAAAGGTAATAGTTGGGTGTTTTTACCGTCCCCCCCCCCCCCCCCCCCCCGTGCTGCTGTAGCAGTTTTAGAATCAATCAAAGAAAGTCTACACCAGGTAGTGCATAGGTATCCGGACCATGTAATATTAGTCGGGGGAGACTTCAACCTTAATAGTATAGATTGGGACCTCGCTAGTTACATTTCAGGCGGTACAGACAAGCAGTCTTGCGAGCTACTTTTGGACACATTCTCCGAAAACTGTCTTGAGCAGTTAAACCGGCAACCCACGCGCAATGGAAATATTCTAGACCTTATAGCCACAAACAGGCCTGACCTTACTAACGATGTCTGTGTAGAGACAGGAATTAGTGATCATGATATCGTCATAGCGTCGATGGTTACCAAAGTTCATAAACCAATCAAGAAGGCTAGGAGCGAGTTTTTGTTGGGAAGAGCCGATAAGCAAATGTTACGATCGCACTTAGAAAATGAATGGGCATCGTTTAATTCCGGGACTATGGATGTAGAGGAATTGCGGACTAAATTTAAGTGCATTGTTAATAAAGGGTTAGAGAAATATGTGCCATTAAAGACGATTAAGGATGGAAAAGATCCACCGTGATATAATAATAATGTTAGAAAGCTGCTGAGAAAGCAAAGGCTGTTGCACTCTCGATTCAAAAAAGAACATGCAAATGATGACAGACAAAAGTTAGTAGAGATTCTTGCGTCTATAAAAAGATCGATGAGCGAAGCATACAATAATTATCACAGCCATACCATAGCTAAAGATCTTTCCGAGAACCCGAAAAAATTCTTGTCCTATGTAAAATCGATAAGCGGGTCAAAGCCCACTGTTCAGTCACTCGTTGATCATTCCGGGGCAGTAATAGATGAAAGCAAACGGAAAGCTGAAGTTCTAAATTTAACCTTTAAGAAATCTTTCACGCAGGAGGACCGCACAAATGTACCATCATTTGATCAACGTACTAATTCCGAAATGGGAGCAACAGGTATTTCCGGTGTAGAGAAGCAGCTGAGAGAGCTAAATACGAAAAATTCTGCTGGTCCGGATGGAATACCAGTTCGGTTTTACAAAGACTATTCTGCGGCATTGGCCCACTACTTACCTTGCATTTATCGCGAATCTTTAATTCAGCGCAAAGTTCCTAGTGATTGTCAAAAAGCACAGGTTACTCCGGTTTATAAGAAAGGAAAGAGAACTGAACCACACAATTACAGGCCAATATCGTTGACATCAGTTTCATGTAGAATTTTAGAGCATATTCTCAGTTCGAATATAGTAAATTTCCTTGAAACGGAAAAGCTTCTTTTCATGAATCAGCACGGGTTTAGGAAACATCGTTCATGTGAAACTCAGCTTGCCCTTTTCTCACATGACATCTTGCGAGCCATGGATGAAGGGCAACAGGCGGATTGTGTTTTTCTCGACTTCAAAAAGGCATTCGACGCGGTGCCACACTGCAGACTGCTAACGAAGATACGACCTTATGGAATAGGTTGACAGATTTGTGACTGGCTGGAAGACTTCCTAAGTAATAGAACGCAGTACGTTGTTCTCGATGGCGAGTGTTCATCAGAGACGAGTGTATCATCAGGCGTGCTCCAGGGGAGTGTGATAGGACCGCTATTATTTTCTATCTATATAACTGATCTGATGGACAGAGTAAGTTGTAATTTGCGGCTGTTTGCTGATGATACTGTGGTGTATGGGAGGGTGTCGTCTGTAACTGACTGTAATAGCATACAGGATGACTTGGACAAAATTTCTAGTTGGTGCGAAGAATGGCAGCTAGCACTCAATGTAGAAAAATGTAAGGTGATGCGCATGAGTAGAAAAAACAATCATATAATGTTCGAATACAGCATTAGTAGTGAGCTTCTTGATGCTGTCGCGTCGTTCAAATATCTAGGCGTAACATTGCAAAGCGATATGAAATGGAACGAATATGTAAGGACAGTTGTGAGTAAGGCGGACAGCCGACTTCGGTTTATTGGGAGAATTTTGGGAAGATGTACTTCACCTGTAAAGGAGACCGCGTATAAAACGCTTGTGCGACCACGTCTTGAGTATTGCTCAAGTGTTTGGGACCCGCAGCAGGTCGGTTTGAAGAAAGACATAGAGGCGGTTCAGAGGCGAGCAGCTATATTTGTTACTGGTAGGTTCGACCAATGCGCGAGTGTCACGGAAATGCTCCGGCAACTCAATTGGGGATCGCTGGAAGATAGACGACGTACTTTTCGTGAATTTCTGTTAAGTAAATTTAGAGGGCCGGAATTTGAAGCTGAGTGTAGTACGATCTTGCTGCCGTCTACTTACATTTCGCGTAAAGATTACAAAGACAAGATAAGAGAAATTAGGGCTCGTACGGAGGCATACAGGCATTCTTTTTTTCCTCGTTCAATTTGGGAGTGGAATAGGAAAGGAAATGCCTAGTAGTGGTACAGTGTACCCTCCGCCACGCACCTTACATTGAATTGCGGGGTATGTATGTAGCTGTAGATGTAGCGTTTACATGTTTATTCAATTGTTACAAGATTTCGTGGTGTAGGCGCTAGCTAGATCAGTAGGTGACGATGCCTTCGGACGCGTGAGCCGACTGTACGGGCGGTAACCTCGCCGTTGCGTCTGGGAGTCGAAGAAGAGACCGTCGAGAAGTTGTTCTCGATCCTAAATATGGAACAGCTTGTAGGTCTAAACATGGAACCCCTGGAGTCGGTTGCTGTGGCGATCGATAAGCTCTTGATATCCGGTAGCAGGGTTAGCACCAGAGTGCTAGCACGTCGGCAGGATCACTGGTCCTTAGAGAACCTACCAATGGACTGAGCTGGTCTCAGGCAGCAACCATACTCACCGTCTTCCCTGGATGTGTAGTAGTTCCCCGCCTGCCAGCTGCGACTACTAGCCTGTACTTCTTTATCTGAGACATAGGCTTAATACAGTGATTAGACCACTGGACCGACGGCTATTCTCCTGAGCGTCGTGACCAAAACCTCTAATAGCGGGAGTATATAAACAGAAATCGTCTGAAGTTATGACGTGTCGGTCGGTGCTAAGGACCGAATGTGTCCCACTTGTGAATGCAGCGTCCACTCAACAAGCCTTTTAACCGCTGACCTCTCATCTGGCTATTCACTCTTGTGAAAGAGTTATGTGTAGTTACGAAATGTTTACAAGCTTACGATTATACCCTGGCAAGGCCCGGTGTTACTCATGCAGGCTGCCTGGGAAAGTCGCCCACTTGGCGCCCGTTAATAACATCAGCTGTTTGGGGACGGGGGGGGGGAGAGGGGGTCGAAAAAACGACAAATCGCTTCGCGTTATTAATGGGCGCCTCCTTTATTATATAATTTGAACACTGTAACGTGACAGTCAGTCGCAAACGTAAACAAGTTTACATTATTTACTTCCGACCTTCTGAAGTGGTAAAAC
This sequence comes from Locusta migratoria, assembly GCA_026315105.1. Taxonomy (NCBI): domain Eukaryota; kingdom Metazoa; phylum Arthropoda; class Insecta; order Orthoptera; family Acrididae; genus Locusta; species Locusta migratoria. The sequence continues at coordinate 309,764,552 of CM048746.1, forward strand.
CGCCTCAGCCTGAATCGTTTGCTTTGGCTAAATACTCTTAAGTGCTGTGAAGTGATTTGTCCTCTTGTAAAGAAAAAAAAAAAGAAAAAAAAGTGCTTATTTGTTTGTTTGTGCTAGTTTGATTGCAGTTGCTAGACACATCTAGGAAGAAAACATGAACTAAACGATTAATTTTTTTTTAAACTTACTAGAAAATTAAAATGTTGTACCCGTTCAAATGTTTGTAAATCTTATGGGACTTAACGACGGGGTCATCAGTCCCTAAACTTACAAACTACCTACGAACTAGCTAATACTAAGGACGGCACAAATATCCATGCCCGAGGGGGGATTCGAACCCCCGACCGTAGTGGCCGTGCAGACCGTGACTGGAGCGCCTCAGTCCCCTCGGCCACCGCGGCTGTTGTCCCCGTCACGACACTCTTTTCAGTCACTATGATTCAGCACGAAAACACGAGTCCTGCCTCCGCCTCCGAATCGTACTAACAGTTACTGAGGTGTGGGTTTAAGTCGTAGCGCTGCCAACATATGCAGTCCAACACACATTGGGTCGTGCTGTATTATTTCAGTATGTTTGGGGAATATTTTGCATTAATGCAGTGCATCATCTATTAATTGCTGTAGATGAGTCAAAGTCACAAATATTCGGTATAAATCCATTCAAATTAATTAATTTCAAATGTAATGACTATTTCACAGTCCGTCTTTTCCTGTATTTTGATCGGCAGCTACTACTAGTTACTGTGGTGCACGAGAGATGGTGCAGCTGCATGGGCGCTCCCTTTTTGCAGTTCTTGAAACAAATAACAAAGGCGCTGTGGTAGAGTCGTCTCCCAGACGTCAGACAAAGCTCGCGTCAAACATGGATAGATGCAGCCAATAGGAAGATTGCATTCAGCACGTTCTCTCTTTTGATATCCTGAATTCAACGCGCGTTTGTGAGATTAACGTCGAATGTTGAACGAGATTGAATAATATTTTACTTTCGCAAGATGGATGATTGTAACTTGTAATAATGTTGGTACAGTACGGTACCGACGGTTTCCTGGATATACCTTGGCGCCCCTGGACCTCAAAGCCGGCGCTGACCCGGTCGCTTCCCTAGTCTTCTGTCGCAAACTGCTGACTGTAGACTTACAGCTCACCGACGCAGCGACTGCTGTCGACACGAGGGACTGCCGTTGCATTTAGGACAAAACCGATGACCTGCTTCCGCCTAGTTAGGCTGGAGATTGCTTGCACAATCTAAGATTTTTGTTTATCGTCGCTTCCTAGACTTAAAAACTATTTAAACTACCTCATTCTACACACACACTCACTCACACACACACACACACACACACACACACACACACACACACACACATAGACACACAAACACAGACAGCCACACATGTCCAATGGAGGACCTCGGCAGCATGGCGCCTTAGACCACGCGGAAAACCCGAACGGTTTTATGGAAGTCTCTTCATCTCTGAATAAGACCTACATCCTTTTGAACCTGCTCACTGTATTCGTCTCTCGGTCTCCCTCTGTGACTTTTACTCCACACGTTTCCCTGTAATACTAAATTGACGATTCCTTGGTGCATAAAAATTTGTTCTACCAATCTATTCTTTTCGTCGAGAAATAGCTGAAATTTCTTTTTTTCCCCAATTTTGTTCAGTACTTCCTCATTACTTGTATCATCTACCCACTTGAGCTTCAGAATTATACTGTCGCATCAAACTTCAAAATCTGTTGTCCTAGTTTGAACTCCACGTTTCACTACACTCCACATACACCTAAATTAATATTCAATGTTAAGAAACTTCCCTTCTCTTACATTTTCTATCTTGTCTACTCTTGCCATCAAATATTATTTTACTGGCCAAGTAACAAACAATATCTACTATCTTTATTAACTTTCTAATCTAATAATCTCGTTTCGTTTTTTTTTTTTTTTTTTTTTCTTTTTCCTTTTTTTTTTTTTTTTTTTTGTTTAAATATTCGACCCTTGTTTTGCTCTAATGTACATCGTATATCCTTATTTCAGGATTGTGTCCATACCATTCATTTGCTCTCCCAGGTTCTTAGCTATCTCTGACAAAATGACTATGTCATTGGCAAATCACAAAGATTTTATTTCCTCTCCCTGAAGTTTAATTCCGTTTTCAGATTTCTTCTAGCTGTTCTTCGCATTTTGCTCAGTGTACAGATTGAATAATGGGGAAATGCTACACACCCTCTCTTACTCCCTTCCCCACGACTACGTCTCACTCATAACCTTCGGTATCTATATCTGCTGTCTGATTCCTGAACAAGTTGTATGTAACTTTTCGTCTCGTTCATTTATTTTATTCCTGTTATTTTCAGAATCTTACTGAGTGTAATCTCCAAATACACAAAAGCTATAACTTTAGACTTGTGTTTGCTTGACCTAACTTACAACACAAGTCTTGAGTATCGCCTCAATTGTTCTAAATTTAACCTAAATCCAATATAATCTTCCTCGAGGTTACCAGTTGGTCTGTCAATAGTACGTATCATTATTTTTCAACCGTGACTTCTTATACTGACAGTTCTGTATCATTCACAACTGTCACCACTTGCTTTCTTTGAAAATGGAATTATTACATTCCTCTTGAAGTTTGAAGATATTTCACCTGCCTCTTACACGTTAGATACAAGGTGCAACAGTTCCACAGATTTCGTCATATGTATAGGCATAGATATCAACAGTTCAGAGGGAATATCATCAACTACAGGGACTATATTTCGATTCAGATATTTTTCTTCTTCTCGCAACATAGTATCTCTTACATTTTTCATCTACTTTCTCTTCCCTTTCTACAATACTAGCGGTATTTCCCCTGTATATCCCCTGTATATGTTCCCTACACCTTTCAGCAGTCCCTTTAGTACTGGTTTTCCATCAGATATTCATAGAGCTGTTTTTCATGTCTCTAACGTCTCTTTTATGGTGTCTATCTTAACGCTTGTTGTACATTCTTCTACAAACTTGCGTTTGTCCCCTATCTAGTCCTGCCCAGCTAAATAAAATATAATGTCAAACTCATTATTTAGTCACCTTTACTCATTTTTGTTCTGTTCATTTCCTGCATATTTATATTTCCTTCTACCATCAAATAAGTTTAGTTTCTTGTGTGTTATTCAGACATTTCTGCTAAGTTTTGTCTTTCTACATATTTTCCTCTGTTGCCTTCATTATTCTGTCTTTCAATGATACCCATTCTTTTTCTAGTGTATTACTTCTCCCAGTTTCCCACTACCTGATGCTCCTTCGGAAACCCTCAAGAACCTAGGATTCCTTCAAGTTGTACAGCATTCATATCTGTACCTTTTTATCTGGTTTTTAGTTTCTTCAGTTTTACTGTACAGTTCCCTAACCTATATTCTCCTACTACATTTCATTCTCTCAGGTTTCCTACTACCGAATTCTAGTCCCCCATCACAATAAAGTTTACCTTCTATCTTAACTGTCTGAAAATGTTTAAATGTTTCTGAACCTAATGACCAAACTGCTATGGTCATCAGTTCCTACACTGCTTCATTTCTATATTTCCGGAAGGCTTTTGACAGTGTACTTCACAATCGTCTTCTAATCAAATTGCGTGCTTATGGAGTATCGCCATAATTGTGGGATTCCATTCGTGATCTCCGGTCAAAAAGAGCACAGTACGTTGTAATCGACGGTAAGTCATCGAGTAGACGAGAATCAATATCTCGCGTTACACAGGGAAGTGTTACAGGGCACCTACTGTTCCTTGTGTTTATAAAATATTTAGGAGACAGTCGGAGTAGCTCTCTTAGACTGTGCACGGTTGATGCTGCCATTTATCGGTTAGTAAAATCACCAGGAGATCAAAAGCAGCTGCGAAATCATTTAGATAAGATATCTGCATGGTGCAAAAATTGGCAATTGACCCTAAATAATAATAAGTGTGAGGTCATCAATATGACAGCTAAAAGAAGCTCTTTTAAACAGTCAAACCTACAGGCGATCAATTCTACTAAATACCTAGGAATAACAATTACGAACAACTTAAATTGTAAAGAACACATAGAAAGTATTGTAGGGAAGGCGAACCAAAAACTAAGTTTCATTGACAAGATGCGACAGTTCTAGTAAAGAAACTGCTTGCACTACACTTGTGCGACCTATTTTGGAGTATTGCTGCGCATTGTGAAATCCACAGTCTTTAGAGAAAGTTAAGACAAAGGCAGCTCGTTCTGTATTATTATGATATAGGGGAGAGAATGTGACGGAAATGGTGCACAACTTGGGGCGGAAATCATTAAAAGAATGGTGTTATTTGCTGCAGCGAGATCTATTTGCGAAATTTCTTTCTCAAAATTTCTCTTCAGAATGCGAACACATATTTTTACCGCCATGCTACAAAGGGAAACATGATCATCACAATAAAAAAAGAGAAATCAGATCAAAAACGGAAAGATTTAGGTGTTCCTTTTTTCCCGCGAGCTATTTGATAATGGAACTATAGAAGAATATCATAAAGGTAATTCGATGAACCCTCTGCCATGCACTTCAATGTTACTTGCAAAGTGACTATGTAGATGTAGATATAGAAATTAACTTACACTAAGGACAACACACACACACACACACGCGCGCGCGCGCGCACGCAAACAAACAAAATGAAGGGAGGGCTCGAACCACTGACGGAGAGCCGTCGCGTGCTCTTCAGCAAGGCGCCTTAGAGCGCTCGGTCACTTCTGCGTGGATTAACTGTCTGTATCATACTTTTTTCTTCCATTTCCTAATCATCGACAGTGCTGGATTGTATTTTTTATAACTGTCATGGGTGCTGGCTTCGTGTGTATCTCGGCTGCGATAATACGTTCACTGTGCTGTTTAAACTAACTTTTCCACATCCGTATTTTCTTTTCTTCCTTTCTTTTTTTAGACCTACTTCAGAGTTATCTTCTACTGATTTTGTTTCATGTCCCTGTACTCGCCTGTCCAGAAATCATGAATCATGTTCATATTGTCACTGAGGGTCACTAGTCCCCACTATGACTAATTTCAACCTATCCATTTCCCTTTTCATATCTTCTATGAATATTCCACACTTTTATCTTTAGAATGTCTGCATTATTTCGAATGACGACACGCTCCTTACAAGAGAAAATTCCCAACGCAACTCCGTCAGATTTAGTGTTAGTATGGCTCACTGGGTAACCCATCAAAAACTCATCACAGATCAAGGATGAAACAGGAAGAAAGTGTATGGAAATATGAAAAAAGAAGGAAAATAGAAAACATTGAACATCCCAAGTAGCAACATATTCAAGGAGGGGAAACACCTACAGCGAGGGCGTCCTCGTTCTGTGTTTATGGTGGTGAACTGCGAAGCTGAAAGGCTCTGCTTCATAACTTCCCCAGAGCATTTTGTTTTCCTTTTTCATAGAGATTTCGTGTTTTTTTTTTTTTTTTTTTTTTTTTTTTTTTGTGGTGATTTCCCTGAATCACTCCAGGCAAGCCGCGGCGGAAAGGTGAAGAGCACTAGGGCGTCTTTCTACGGAGCGCGCGGTTGCTCGCCGTCGGAGATTCAAGTTCTCCCTTGGCTAAGTGTGTGTGTATTGTCCTAAGTTTCTTCAGGGACCGTCTGTTTTTTTTGTTTTTGTTTTTTTTTTGTGTTTTTTTTTTTTTTGTGGAGGTGTTTTGAACTTCACAATTAGTCTATTCATGGCAATGGATGGATAACTGTTGCTATAGTACGGTACAATGGTAGTACTGTTAAGGCAATTTCTGGATTGGAGAGTTTTAATAACAGAGATGTGATTGATTTTCGTACATTTCAAGTTGCTGAAGTGTACAACCGTACCTTGGGAAGTCTTATTTCACCGGTAGCATGCCTTTTACATTGAGGACGAGGAGTCATCGAAAAATTAATGAGCAAGAGGGTGCTTGTATCTGGGTGGAAGGTCATGATAATTGTTTTAAAATAAAATTGAGTGCTGATCTTATATATTATTACAGAAGTAGTTTGTAAGTCTAGGGACTGATAACCTCAGTAGTTAAGTCCCATAGATTTACAAACATTTGAACTCCAGACAAATGCCGAGATTGCTCCTGCGGAAGGGCACGGCTTTAACCCTCTCATCATCTGGCACAGTAGTTCTTAGAGGGTGGGACATGTCATCAGGTCAGGTGGGTCTTGAGAGGACGTTGATATTTTAAACTGAAATATCATACTGGCTGAAGAAAAGTCAATTTTGTATTTCACCCCATAAACACAAGGAAGAATTAAGCTGCACCGCTTTTTTATTTTAAATAAATAACTGACTTGGATTAATGTTTCAAATTTCAAGGTTTTATGAATTAATATTTTCATGTTAAGCCCTGTGAAATTCATTTTTCCGAGAGTATTTCTTAAAAGTGTCTCAAGAATTACTTGTGAATTGTTACGGGTAATTAAAATTTGTAGAGGACAACAGGACAACATTAAAAAGCAAACTATGAGCGTTTCCTGAAGACTCTATGGAGGAACAATAATATGATTCGTCTTCGAATACTTTATTTAAAGACTGAAGAGTTAAGAAAACATTTTACGCCCAAAACCGACAAGTATAATACGGAAAGTATTATTGACACAAAGAGTCGACAATTTAACAAATCTCATTAATCTTAACATTTAATTTGTAGAAAGCAAATTTTTATTGCCCAAAATAGTGGTAATTTTACCTGTAGTGTGTGGCTTCAAAGTGAAATACAGGCAGAAACATATATAAAAAGATGTTTGTACCTTTATTTCACTCTGCAGCTAAAACTATACATTCCAAACGAGTAACGCTTGTATGTAGCAGTAATCAGTCTCCCATTGTGCACTATGGTAACTCAGTATTGATAAGGGGGTGGAAGATACGAATGTTAAAAGTTTTAGACTTATATTTTCCACTACGTTATCAACACTCAAGTGACTTAGCGCACAAATACTACAAACATACCAATACTATTCGTTGGCGATGTTCAGTTTTGGCTGCAGAGTGAAATGTAGGTAAAAACATTATATATATATGGCAAAGTCTTTTCCATAAAGATTTTGGGTTCCAATTTCAAAAAGATTGGGAACCATTGATCAAGGAGATTATAGAGTTACATTCAAGTTATAACACCATTATTTCCTTTTATTTTTCCTCTCTGACTTATCACAAGAAAGCTGTGAAATTTCTGTCACTCCTCGACATAACCTCCCTGCAGCTGTAGACTGCGAACGCTTATAAAGAGTCTGCTTCGACCACTGTTGAAATTGAAGGACAGGCCATTGAGTACGTGCTCACTAAGAGCGTCTCTCATCATTCGAAAGCCAAAATCGCCAGGATCCAGTTCAATTTTTAATACTAATACGCAAAGTTCATTATATTTCATACTTTTTTAGTTAAAATTAAACAAATAATGGTATATTTAATATATGACCTATTACTGATTTTTCAATAGAAGTTTGACTACACATTTTATTTCGTACTTTTTGCGAGTGAAAAAAAAGACAAATAAATAGCAAATAATATAGGTTTTACTGGATTATTATGCATTTTAGTTTACATCTTTTGTATTTCATATTAGTTTGAGATTGAAGATTAAAATAAAAAATGATAAGGAATAAGTGGTTTTACTTCTGGACCTCGATAAAAATTTTCAAAACTATCCGGACCCCATCCAAGATTACTTGCCGGCCTCTGAATTAAACATTTGAACATTTGCATCATTGTCTGGCACAGTCGATGAAAAGAAAGCACGTTCATTTCGTTATCGCGCATCGGCATGGCTTGATAGGATGCCATGCTAGCATCCTTGTGGTCAGCTGTCAGCATTCGCGGCGCCCTCCTGCAGTCACATTTTGCATTGTCAGATCCTCAGGCAGGATTGTGAGCACAAATACCACGCAAATGCCAACTTTGGAAACGACGTCTTCCACACTTCTTCGGCGATCCTCGAATTTTTTTTTTCTCCGCTTGCTGGAATATGCTGCCAGACCAGCTCGTGCGAGGCCGTCTTGTGTTGTCACACATCGGTCTGCTTTCCCTGAACTGTCGCACCCACCAGAGAACAATGGGCACTGTGGGGCGGCGGATTGATTTGCTACCATTCTGTTGGTAATGTTTTGTATCTTGTAATAAAATGTTTATTATTGCGCACGTCATTATAAACTGCTACCTTTTCTAGAGCCTGAAAATTAATATTGTGAGCATTCAAAGATCGATAGAGAACATACTGCTCTTAATCCTCAGTCAGACAGTCCACCCATTACCTCATTCAAACTGTAATAGAATGTTCCTAATCTATATGAAATTCAGATGACTTGGGAACTATGGCGAAAGTGAATTTACACAGTTCCCACAAAATTGGTATATTCTATAAATAAACGTCACACGAGCATCGGATATTAAATTGTACTAAGCCTATTGTTCCAATCTAAAAAGCACTCGAAACAGTTCAGGTACGTCTTCTTCACGAACTGCCAAATAATTAGTTTTACTATCATACAGTTACAGTCAATTATGCTCGCCTCAAAAGTGGAGAAGATTCTCAACACTTGCCACGCGGTATTCAAATGTTTATGGGTGACAAAGAACGAAATGGAGGCTCTGGTTCTCTCCACTGACACGTGATCTTGGCTCGACGTGAATTGCTCCTGCCTACGTGCAGAACTTTCTTAAAATGCTGCGCGCTACCGACAAATAGACGACGCGGTTATTTGTCGCGTAGTCGTGCTACGGCAGTCCTCTATTATTGCAGTACTTTTCCTATTTCTGCAATCTTCTTGAAATTTGGCACAGTTTCATCTTCTCACTAAACTGCCATAGTTCCATAGTAATAACCTTAATTCTAAGAAAGCAACTTAATTTACAATGATTTTATACTCTTACAGAACAAATACTGTTTTGTGTCGATAATTTGTGAATTCAATAAATTACAATCATAAAAACACTTCTCCAAGCATTTTTCATCAATTCTGATATATATATATATATATATATATATATATATATATATATATATATATTAGCATTAATATTGGAGGACTGAATATTATGCAGAGTTGTGCAATTCGTTGTAAATGTTCTGTGGCTGTGGCTGTGACGTACTGATGCAGACATCATGCCCAGTTGTGCAATCGTATGTAAGTATTGCAATATAGCAATTGCACATTCCATCATAATGAAATTACATACGAGAGAGCAGGGAATGCTTGCTTTCGTACAAGACATCCATGACACTATTACCACATGTAAATTAGCGATGAATTTCATTCAGTGGCACAAAATAGGCTGTATTTTACATGCATATCCTAGAAATAAAATGTCAGATTGTAATGTTTGCATTCGAAGCAGAAATGTATCTCGAAATTATTTCTAAAATGAGGCGCACAAGGTGCGTCTGTAAATTTTTATTCTTTACAATATTTATTGTTTTTCACAAACTAGTTTTGGGCTGTTTCGCCGTTATCAGGTACAAAGATTATCATAAAAATATGTTACGGCTAAGATTTTTCATTATTTGCATCAAAGAATCACACAAATAGGCGAAAGGTAAACGTTGCGTAGGAAGGTATAAGAAGAAGTGGTGCGAAATTGTACTGTAGTAAGTAACAATGAAAATTAGGCGGCATTTTGAAAAAAAAATACATGACAATTGTTACAAGATTGTTTTGTTTGTAAAAAAAGAAAAAAGGTTGCATAGGACAATGATTGTGACTTGGGTAACATTTGAAAAGAGGTGAAAAAGTGAATCACTATTTCCAAATGTTACCCAAGTCACAACAATTGTTCCACGCAACCTTTTTCTTTTTTTGCAAACAAAACAATCTTATAATAATTGTCATGTAAATATATTTTTTTTCAAATTGTCGCCTACTTTCCTTAGCTACTTAGTATAAAACTTAATAATTTCGCACCACTTCTTCTTGTACATACCAAAACAACGTTTATCTTTCGCCTATTTATGCTACTCTTTGATGCACAACTTGTAAAATATTTACTATAATATTTGTTTACAATAAACTTCCTACCTGATGATGGCATAACAGCCGAAAATTAGTTTGTGAAAAACAAGAAATAGTGGCAGACTAAGAAGGGGGGAGGGCGGAGGGGGCGGACCGCCCCGTGCCCCTCGTCTTGGGGAGGAGGGGCTCCAAATGCCTCGAAAGCACTTTTTCCCTTTTTTTATTTTATTTATTATTATTATTTTATTTATTTATTTATTTGAGCGGCCTTTTCGTTCTGAGGCCTACAAATCTCTAAAACTATTCTTTTTAGAATGTTCCATGCTTGAGGGGGGGGGGGCTCCAAATCTGAGAACTTACTTTTTTACAGTAGTACCTCTACTTCCAAGTGGACGGGGGGCCTCATTTTGTTTTGCCGCCGTCCTGGGCCTCTAACAGCCTTAGTCCACCAGTGATTATACCACTGTTCTTTGTCTTTATTTACATTGTATCAAATAGTCTACCAAGCAACAACGGAACATTCAGTCAATGAAATTTTATTATTTGGGTTTTACCATAAACTTTTTGAGTATTTATGCATTTTCACTCTGACTGTTAAAGCCACATAAATGAAATGTCCTACACGCTTATGAGATAATGATGCAAAGTCGTTCCTCATATAGCTGGAACCATTTTCGTATACTGTACCTCCCTTCTGCTGTTTCTTAAATAACTTAGATACAGAATACAGTCAAATGCAGATCAGCTGTTATAGTTTATTGTTTCATGGTATATGACTACGCAGCGGTCGGGGGTTCGAATCCCCCCCTCGAGCCTGGGTGTTTCTGCCGTCTTTAGCATAAGCTAGTTCATAAGTAGTTTGTAAGTTTAGAGACTGATGACCCTCTAGTTAAGTCGCATAAGCTCTACAAACATTTGAACATTTTGTATATGAGTACTGAGTATTTGGAATGTCTCCACAAGTTTCTTTCACCAAGAAATTCCACAAATAGTTATGGAGGAACAATTTAATGAATGCCTTTCGAAGGTGCGAGTGACGCAACAAAAGGTTGCTGTAAACTGTGTCGGTGTGACATCGTGGCAAAAATATGCACTCTTCAAAGCCATGCTGATTTAAAAAAAAAAAAAAAAAAAAAAAAAAAAAGACCCGAGCATTGCATCCAATAATTAAAACGAGCCATCCTGAAGTATCTCTTGCACTGTTTATTCGCGCAAATGCAGCTACAAAGGCAGATGAGCATCTTGGTGCAATTCGTCTTCAAAATTACCTGATAGCAACAAAGCATACCCAACAAAATGTAATGCCATTACTGAGTACATCCGTAGCAAATCACAACGCGGAGCTCTCCAAACATATGGGTGAGTGATTGAGCTTTGAGTTTTGTTATTCACGAGTCAAAAATATTAGCGTTATCAAATATTTTGGGATAGTTATGCAGTACTACAGTAAGACCTACGGGAATATTTTTTTCAATATGTCTAGTTCTCTTTGATCTTGAAAAGACAGTGCAGAATCTATTGTATTTTGCATTAGGAACATTCTAAATAAATACAATCTTGTATAATCTATAAGCAAATGGTTTAGATAACGCTAGTGTAAATGTAGACACTGTAAATGAAGTGCCATTCGGGAAAGTCGGTGTGCTCTAAGGCGCCTTGCTGCGGAGTGCGCGGCTGCTCCCCGTCGGGGATTCGAGTTCTCCCTCAGACATAGGTGTGGGGGGGGAGTGTTGTCCTTGGAATAAGGTAGTTTATGTAATTAGTAAGTCTAGAGACTCATAGTTTTACAAACATTTGTTAATGGTGTTTGCCAGAAGTAAAAATGTGCCATACATTACAGCTACTGTATCTAAAACTGCGCTTCCACGGCATATGGAATTCAGTGCCCATGAAACAATTGGTTTTCCAAACCATCCGCTAGCTAGCAAACGTAGAGGGAGATTTATGGTTTAATTAATGATGCCAATAGCCAACTGAACTTCTTAAGAGCAACTAGGTGGGTATTAAGACTCTGCGTTTAGAATAACATTAGATCAATGGTTGAAACTGAGAACATAAGCGTAAGAAAAATAAATATAAATAAAAAATATGCACAGCCAAACCTTCATAGTCATGTAGAGATTGAACAGCAATGCCCAAAATGTATGTTAAAACTTACAAAAAGTTTCACATTTCACAGTGTGAACATAATCTCAACACCTAAATTTTTTGAATGTTTTAATTTACATTTTAAGCACTAACCATGGTCACACAGTGACCGAAATTTAGATCAGACACAAGAAATATATATTTGCTACTGACTGCTGTTCATCTACTACATATTTAAAACAATCGCCGAGCACAACGATTTCGACTTTGACTCGAATTTGACTATATAGTGATAATTGGAATCATTCGTTTCTATACGTTTCTCGTGATTTTAGAGGAATTACAGCATTTGATTAAAACTTTTCAGTCTAGAAATGTCGATCCCACAAAACTGTTGCCAGTTATAACAATAAATGTTGAATCAGTGTGGAGAAGATGATTGGGATCCTACACCATATTTGGGCCATTGATAAAAATCGTTGAACGTCTAGATAGTAAATGCAATAATAAAAGGGGGAAATTGATCAGGGAACGCTGTGTCAACTTTGCAACTGTATTAATAACACAATTGTTGAAGCAGCGACAGTGTTACGAAAGGTTTCCTTCTTACCTGTAAGACATTGCTTAAGCAGAGTTAAAGAGCGATTTCATAACACTGCTGCAATAAAAGGCTGACCCACCAACAACTATAGATGCCATTCAATTTCTGTGGGATAAATTATCATTATACGTCCAACAGCAGAACATTCTGAGATGAGGTGAATAAGCACAGATATGAGACTGGAGAAAACCAGTTTAGTGAGTTGTTTTCTTTCGCATCAGGCTCGTTTTTGCGTGGTCTGGCGGGGGAATTCGAAGGATTAAGAAAGTATAGTCAGATGGATGTAGAAGAGACGAAACTTCGTGCCGTGGTGCAATGGCAGAGCGTTCAAAGGCGCCTAACTGCGAGCGTGCCGCTGCCGCTGCCGTCGGAGGTTCGAGTCCTCCTTCAGGCATGGGTGTATTTGTTTTTAGTTTAAGTAGTTGGCAAGCCTAGGGACTGATGACCAGAGCAGTTCAGTCCCATAGATTTACCAACATATTAACGAAACTTCGTAAAAAAATGAGTTCTGAGATATTGAATGCTATTGATAAAATACGAGCAGGGCTTCGGCGACACAGCAAGTATTGTAAGGAATACGTTCTTCCACCTTCCAATAATGCCCTCTCATGTGGGCCAGTCAACCTCATAGCAATCCACAGATGATCTGATTGAAGCAACACAAAAAATTGGTTTCATGGTCTTATGTTTCTCAAATGTTCAAATGTTTGTAACTCTATCGGACCAAACTGCGTGGGCATCCGTCCGTAGCTTACAAACTACTTAAACTAAGGTAAACTAACCTAAGGACAAACACACTCACACTCATGCCTCAGGGAGGACTCGAACCTCCGACGGCGAGCAACCGCGAGATCCGCAGCGAGGCGCCTTAGATGTTCAAATGTTTGTAAAACTTATGGGACTGAACTGCAGGGTCATCAGTCCCTAAGCTTACAAACTACTTATGAACTAGCTAAGACTAAGGACAACACAAATATCCATGCCCGAGGGGGGATTCGAACCCCCGCCGGTATGGCCGTGCAGACCGTGACTGAAGCGCCTCAGTTCCCTCGGCCACCGCGACCGGCGGTGCCTTAGACCGCTCGGCTACTCCACCGCGGCGTCTTATGTTTTAAGTAAAATGTGTAAGGATACGTAAAAATTGAACATTAAAAACTGCAAGTCTTATCTTACCATATTATTAAGCAAATGTTATTCAAATTATGTAGGAGATAACAGAAATCTGTTCCTTTATTGTTCGACTGATTGCTGTCATATTCTTCGTATTTGAAACAGTCGCTGAGCACAAGCATTTCATTATGGAACCCAACTTGCAAAAATGTTATACATTCAGTGTCAGCTGTTTGTATTGCTGTAATGTACATCTTACTTCAAACTAGCCGCGGCGGAGCGGCCGCGCGAATTGACGCGCTATTTTGCGATCCGCGAGGCCGTTCCCCGTCGGGGATTTGAATTCCCCTCGGGCAGGGATCTTTGCGCTGTCGTTAGTATAAGTTAACTGATAAGTAGTTTGTAAGTTCAGGGACTGATGACCCCACAGTTAAGTCCCATAAGCTCGACAAACATTTGAATTTCAAACTGAGAAAATTATTGCAGTAATAAAACTGCACGGTACTGCATTTTTTTGGTTTATTTTATTTTAGAGAGTTGGTAACAATGGCGTAGATGTGGTTACTATGTACCCCCTAGTTGCTGAATCGTTTCGTTTGCTGAATTAGCCTGAGGGCTGGTTCCGAAGTTCTGGCGATGTTACCGTCGCAGTCACGATTAATGAGATTGTCACTGGTGCGAATTCCGATGACGTCTGAAACGATGCCGTCCTAGTATCTGGAAGCCTGTGCAACTATCCACGATCCTGATATGTTGGTAGTTTATCTCGTCATTCTCTGACAAACAGTATTCTGCGACTACCGATTTTCTGGGATATATCGGTCTAGTATGCCTCTGGTGTTTTCGGCACGTGATCTTCGATGGTACGCAATGGGTGTCCAATGTATGACTTACAACACAGGCATAGAATCTGTTATACACTGTTAGCGATATTACGTTGTAATATCGGTGACTCATTTGTCAAAATAGCTGTCACATAACTACAACAAAAGAAATAAACCTGATAAATGAAGAGCTCCATAAAAACTACAAAAACAACAGTTCTTATATTTCTATTAATCTAACAACCAAAGATACACAGCGATATTACAAGGAGAAAGCTATCACTATAATGACAATCACACCGAAACACGTCGGTCTTAATAAATAATTTACTTGAAAGCAGCGTCTTGTGTAAATAATTTTGATAAGTCTATTTAAAGTGTTCGTTGAAAAACTTCATGAATACGACTTTTCAATAAACAACAGAGAGTTTCAGTATTTTTGCAGATGAACTTGGTGTTCACCTATTGAAAATTGCATGGGCGTTATACACAAGATGTGTTTTCATCCACTTTCAGCAGTTTTAGAAAACTATGAGGTTCGTTGAAAAGATTTTTAGTACCTAAAGATGATGCTTAAAACAGCTGCAAATAAAAATAATTACTTACGAAACTAACAGCGACGTACTTTGATTTAGATATGACGTTGATGTGCGAAGCAATTGAAGGTCTTTCAGAAGTTAGTGACATACCATAACACGAAGATGTAGTCTTATTTCTGGTAACTAAAGAGCTGCAGATTTTAGTTTCGTTCGGAAAGATAGTCCAGGAATAGTTTATAAAAGGCTGTGACAGGTGTCAAAGAAACAAATATTTATGGGAATCAAACAGTATGAAAGAAAAATGAAGAGCAGCCCATAAATTCTGTTGAATTTCATCGCAACCTTCCACAGACCATCGAAGAGAGCCTGCTGAGTAGGGAAGATGCAGCTTTGGCTAAGTCATCCCATATTGTTGACACAAGAACTAAGCCCAAACACGTCAATACTTTTGGGAGAAAGATGTCGTGTTACTTAAAGTTCACTTTCAATCGTGTATTAAACGAGAGACTATAAACTTTCAAATCTATTTCGGATTATCATGTCTTCTAGTACAAATTAAAGTTGGTTCACCTTATTGTGATGTCTTTTGTAACAAGTAACAAATCTGAGCATTTTAAATTTAAGAAAAAGCGGAAGGTTACCAACCGGAACTTTATTTATTTATTTTTTATAGTCAAACACTGACTACTGTAATGTGAGATCATAATGATGGTGGATTGTCACTGCTTTCTTCTAACGGAAGTTAAATATTTTCGTATGAGTCACTTTGTGTTCAGTTTGCGTTGTTTTGAATTACTGAATGATCTGTATGGTAAACTAGTTAACTTACAGGCCATAAATTGAATAAATACAATTACAATCATGAACAGTTTAAATTGGAAATAACAAATAGAAAATATTGTACGGATGGCGAAGCAAGGGCTACGTTTCATTGGCGGAACATAAGATGAAACTGTTCTACCAAAGAAAATGCCTACATTACTCTTGTTCCTGCTAAGTTGGAGTGTTGTTGCGCATTATGGGATATTCACCAGATGGAAGTAACGGAGGACATAGAAAAGGCTGGTCGTTTCTTACTATCACGATCTGGGGAGATTGTCGAGAAAGTGATGCACGACTTAGGACAGAAATCATTAAAATAAAGGTGTTATTCCTTACGTCGAGATCTATTTGCGTAATTTCTTCCAGCAACTTTCTCCTCCCAATACTAAAATATTTTGTTAGCACCCACTTACGCAGGGAGACTCACAATATATATTGTGAAAATAAATTTCACCATCAGGTTTCAGCCTTAGGCTATTCTCAAGTGATAAAAGTTGTCAGACAGGTTTTCTTATGTCTTGTGGTCACGATAATGAAAGCAATAAAAACATTTGGATATGATTCCATGCCAGAAGCATAAAGTGGGTAATACGTTTATTATCGCATCTTACTTTAAAATAATAACACACGTATGTGTTTGCCATAAGATCATAAAGGCAAACACATATCTGTGTTATTATTTTAAAGTAAGATGCGGGGACAAATGTGGTACCTATTTTATGCTTCTGACATGTAATCAACTCCAAATGTTTTTATTGCTTTTATTGTCATGACCATGACAAAAGAAAACCCGTCTGACTACTTTTATCACTTGAGAATGACCTAAGGTTGAAACCTGGTTGTGAAAATAAATGTAAAATTATCAGTCAAATGGCTGTCAGTTCTTTTAAGAAATTTTATATGACTGAGAATGCAGACATATACAAAATCATAACTTGCAATCTACTTAAATTAACATAAACCAAGTTATTCTACAGAAAACATACACAGCCATGACCGAGGGAGGACTCTACCCTCCCATGTGAGCAGCCGCACATTCCGTGAAATGCCGCCTAAGACCGCGTGGCTAGAAGGCAGTAGCAACCTACTGCGGCCACATTATCTCTCGCGTTTAGAATGACCCCAAGATAATCTCTGTATCCGCCGAGGTTGAAATGTTTTTAAATCTATCGGACTCCGTAGCTTTAAACTAATCTAAGGACAACACAAACACCGATGCCCGAGGGGAGATTCGAAACCCCGGCGGCGAACAGCCGCGTGCACCGCAGCACGGTGCCCCAGTGCGCACGGCTAATCCGCCGCGGCGTATCGGTCGCTGTAACGTGATATCACGTGCGCACTTACAACGAAGCACTTAAAACAGGTTTGGGATTTCAGTCGAATGTATGTCCCCCACTTCGTTCTCCTTTTCACTTCAACTAATACCGTCCATGGTCGTCATAAGTTCCCGCACGGCAGTGCAGTAAATGCAGTCTCCCTGTGTAACGCACACGGGTAAATTGTTTCTAGAAGCCTTTAATTTACGACAATGCGACAAGAAACGTGATGCGCAGTGTAACCTTGATAGCACCGTCACGTGGAGGTAGGTGTTTGGCCCTGAATAGAAACACGTGTGAGGAAGGCCTTCTTCCTTATAAGCTGAGGGATACTTCTTAAAAACCGACGACAAACAAAGAGAACACCTAATTAAAATGTAGCAATGTTTTTACAAGTCATGGAGGTAATACAGTCTATGTGATTGTTCTATTTAGATATCTATATCTACATAAATAGGCCTACTCTGCAAATCACAGTGAAGTGCAAGGCATATGGTTCATCAAACCGCTTTTATGATGTTTCTCTACAGTTCCTTTCTCTAATTAATCGCGGAAAAAAAAGAACACCTAAATCTTTCCGTTTTCCATCTGATTTCTTTTATTTTATTTTGATGATCATGTCTTCCTATGTAGGTGGGTGCTAACAAAATATGTTCGTATTTGAAATTTGGTGACAGAAATTTCGCAAACAGAATCTCGCCTCGACGAATAATGCCTTTCGTTTAATGTTTCCCATCCTAACTCTTGCATCATTGTCGTGAACTCTCTCCCCTATATCACCCTTCACTGTACTTTCTCTAATTCGTGTGTCGATTCCACTCGGTTGGGATCGCACAGTTCGCACCAATACTCCTAAATAGGACGTACAAGTGTGGTCTAGTCAGTTTGTTTAATAGAACTGTTGCTTTTTCTAAGTCTTCTGCCATGGAAACGTAGTCTTTGGTTAACTTTCTCTATAATATTTCCTATGTGTTCTTTCCAATTTAACCCTCCTACTACCACTGGGGTCAATATGACCCCATAAGAACATTTGAAATATATATCTCCCTTATTTTCAATGCGATTATTTTCAAAATTTATGACTTTGTCTCTCTAACTTGCTTGTATGCAATAACATATTATTCAGTTTTACATTTACAACATATTAAAATTTATTCATGGGCTATGCACTGAGTACCACTGGGGTCAGCGTGACCCCAATCTAAATTTTTTTGTTTTGTTTCTTGAATGTCACATTATGAAAACAGAACAGCGAATATTACGTTGAACAGATGTTATAGGAAACACCTGCAACAATGAAACTAACACTTTCCATTTCTTATTTATACCCATTGTTGTTTCTTACCTCAGCAGTTCTGTGTTGCCTCAGTTGTTGCTAGTGTTTTGTCTCAGCGTGTGCAAGAACTACATTATGTCTAGAAAACGTCTGAGTAGTGCTGAAATACAAGCAATTTTGAATGAAAAAGAGGAATTAGGAGCTACAGCGACTGATGACGACGAAGACATTCATGGAGTTATTTCTGGAAGTGCATCAACTGAAGATTCTGATGAAGACGTTGGAGATTTGGAAACTCCTGAAGCTGATGGTATATCAGATCAGAATGTTTTCAAGTAAGTGTAAATAATCTGCCATATGTTTGCAAAAACCGATACTACCACTACCACTACTACTACTACTACTACTACTAATACTAATACTAATAACAATATGTAAGTAATCCCATTTTTCAGGTCGAGAAATCGAAATAAAACATGGGGCAAAAATCCTGTTAGATTACATGGGAGAAGCCAGCACGAAATATATTGAAGAGAGCGCCATGTCCCACGAGACATACTGTAAGGAACGTTAATACTGTGCAGTCAGCATTTGAATTATTTATGAAGCCCAGCATTTTCCAGATTATTTTGAAGTGGACCATCAAAGAGGGTAACATTACTTTCGATAACCAATTGACAGATGTTGATAGAGAAGAATTTGAATGCTTTCTTGGCCTGCTTATTCTTGCGGGGGTGTGCAAAGGTCACAATGAGGGCATAGTGAATTTATGGAACGAAGAGCATGGCCGACCTATTTTCAATAGTTCTATGACTAGGAACCGCTTTACAGAAATATCACGCTGTATTCGGTTTGAAGATGCTCAGCACCGGCGGCAGAATCGTAGCCCTGTTACTTGGCTCCTATAAGGGATTTATTTGAGCAGTGGGTAAGCACATTGCATGATGCATACGAACCACGTGAGAATATTTCAGTTTTGAACAACTGGTAACTTTCAGGGGTAGGTGTCCATTTCGCCAGTACATCCTCTCAAAACCTGGAAAATATTGTATAAAGATTTGGGCTGCATGTGACAGCACTAATTACTGTGTCACACACCTGCAGGTGTACACAGCAAAGGGCGAAGGCCAGCATAGAGAAATAAATCAGGGGAAAAGAGTAGTTTTAGAACTGACAGAACATTTATCTGGAAGTGGTAGAAATATCACAACAGATAATTTCTTTACAAGTTTGGAGTTGGCAAAGGAACTAGAACGAAATCAAATGACTCTGCTAGGAACACTAAGAAAAAGTCGAAGTGAACTACCTCCAAAATTTATCGAAGCAAGGGGAAGAACTGCAGGTTCATCTCTCTTTCGATTCCAGAAATCAGCTACAATAGTCTCCTATTGCCCAAAACAGGGTAAGATAGTGACATTACTGAGTACTATGCATTTCAGGGAGGGAATAGGTGACGGAAAAGCAGCGAAACCTATTATAACCCTAGACTATAATGCAACAAAATCAGGTGTAGACACTATGGATAAGTTAGTCAGAACCTACACCACAAAATGTATGACAAGAACATGGCCCATGGTGATTTTTTATAATATTTTGGATATTAGTGCCCTGAATGCTATCATAATTTGGTTGGATTTAAATCCTGACTGGAATAAAAAAAACTACAAAAGAAGAGAATTTCTTTTGGAACTGGGAACAAGTCTAGTACAGAAAAACAGAAGTCAGCGCAGCAAAGCATCTCTGCCTCGTCCTCCTCCTCCTTCAGCACAAGTGCATGCGGGGGTAAAACGTGGACGGTGCTACCTGTACGAACGTTCAGTGGATAGAAATCATTCAGAAACGTGCTGAAGATGCTTTTCCTTTGTCTGTAAACACCATTCATACATTCTGTGTTTTATATGTAAAGAGTTGCTTTGTTTTACATGTAAGGATCTATAAGATCAAGTGTTGACACAAGATCTGTAAGTGCTTATATATCTACTTCAGCTGGTTTCAATCAGTAATGTATGCTTTTGTGTCAGTTCATTAAAATAAATTAAATACTGCCAATATATCCCATGTTAATTACTTGGGGTCATATTGACCCCAACGGTACACAGTGTAGTAACAAATGAATTCTGGCAGTAGGAGGGTTAAGTTGTTCATCATTGTCACTGCTAGGTATTCAGTTACATTTACGGCCTGTAGTTTTGACTGATTTATCGTGTAGATGAAGTTTAACGGGTTTCTTTTAGTGGTCATATGAATGGTTTCAAACTTCTCATGATTGAGGGTCAATTGCCATCTTTTGCATCTTGCAGATATGTTATGTAAATCATTTTGCAGTTGCTTTTGATCTTCTGGCGACTTTACTAACCGATAAGTGACAGCGTCATCCGCGAGCAGCCTAAGAGAGCTACTCAGATTGTCTCCTAAATTATTTATAAAAATTGCCTTTCCATCTCCATCTTTTACTTTGTAATTTCGTCTCATTCATTTTTGTGGGTATTACCTTCTCTATTCACTTAACATGTCCATGTCAATGTAAGTACTGTCAAGTACTGATTACTGTTACCAATCACTCTTTATTTTGTTGTCCGTCCACAACGAATTTTCAAACGTTGAAACCTTAATCAATTGATCTTCTTTTCAAATTTTTTGTGTTTTAATGTGACATGTGTATGTTACGATTTTGGTGCGATCTATGGCACTGCTTATAAGGGAAAAACCAGAACATTACTTCCGGACTCGACTTTTTATTGGTCTTGCACTGAAAATCGAAGGGAAAATTTATAAATGTAGAAGTATTTCTTTTTCTTCCTTCATGGATTAGATGATTCCACTTGTTATGGTGAACAAGAACCAGCAATAACAATATATTTCTATATCTTCAAAATTATCTCTAATAGCAACGACTACTGAAATGGAATTGGAACGAATATCACGTGGAAGTTACGCCTCGGGACTTGAATTTATGTGGAAGAAAAAATCCGAACAAGTATAAACTTTTGACCTTTCGTGTCGCGAAATATTATTTAAAAATACGTGAAGTTCAGAAACGAAAAGGTAGTTTAAAAAACAGCGGATAAAATAAGTCTACAACACGATTCCAATACAATAAAAGAAATACTAATTACTTATCTTTTCCGGGAACCACCTTGGAATGTAGACTCAACAACTTGTCAAATTTTAAAAGAGCTATAATCGATACGAAAGATCAATCCATGTTGAGAATTACTCTTCAAGTATCTTACAAAAGCTAGAGGTTCTTCGAAAATTAAAAATTCTTGGTCTGTTATAACCGTGTTTTACTAAAACGTGTTTAAAGTTTATTTCTACTGTCAATGAAAGAGAATAAATTGTCGTAGGCATTGCATGAATACAGGCAGTGTATCGTTAAGAGCTTTTTGAGTGCATGATACGTATTGCTCCACGAAGGACAAACACACTCTTACACCCTGACACACAAATACACTTTCAGCGCGACTGGGCGTTTCGTAATAAGGAAATATCAGACTTTCTCACCAATGGCGAAGCACAGTGCTTGATCGCTTGGCTGTGCCTGTGAGTTCTAATTTTTAATTTTCCCACGTCCTGAATGTCATAGTATGTCTGTAAGCAGCAATTTAGATATCTTGATTTTATAAAAGAGTAGCAAATGCGGCAATGCTTCTTAACTGCTAAAAAAAAAAAAAAAAAAAAAACAAAAAAAAACAAAAAAAAAAAAAAAACAAAAACACATAACAAGTGGATATTTATCCTGCGCCCCTTCCCTTATAATCTCTCTGCCCATCACTTTTCCATTTATACACCTACTCTTATCTTTCTGTTTGTCCCCTTAGGATTCTCTTTATATTAGATAGGCACTGGTAATTTATTTATTACAATATTCAGCTACTCCGTGTACTCCTGTATCCTATTTCTACCCATCTCTTCCTTTCTCTCTCCTCCTCCTCCTCCTCCCCCCCCCCCCCCCCCGCTATCCAACCTTCTATCCCCCTTCCTCTGCCATTTACCTACCCAGCTCTTTGCAAATCTCTTCGTATCCCCTCCGTCCATCTCCTCCCCCCTCCTTTAATCGCAAACCTCTTTTCCAAATTTCATGGTATCGGTCAAACAGTATACAAATCTGGAGTAATGTACCCTCCGCGATGGACCGTAATGTTTCTCTCGGTTTGAAGGTAGAGTGAACAACATTTTATTGCAGACAGATGAACGGTGTGGCAAGCGCATAAAATACCAATGTAATCAGAAGTGGCGATGCCCATACAAAATTAACAATTTAGATTGTTTCGATTTTTCGGCTGTTCTTTGGGTTTTCCCTGGTTTTTATGTTTTCTAAACCACCCCTGCAATAAAGCAAACGAAGCTAAGAAATTATTCAATTCGGTCAAGTCATTCGTGAATTTTAATAAAACTTACAGCAAATAACTACATGGTATATAAGGTATCAGTTGAGATATCTAGGTTCTGAAGTACTGTCATCGACAGAATGAACTAAAATAGTTGTACGTCTTGCTGGCGGGTCTTCAGTGTGTAGACAACAACGTTACGGCAACCTAGATAGTGGCAATAAAAGAAAGTCGCTGCAGAGGAGGGTTGGTTTAGAATTGTGTTGGGTTCAGATAGTGTAGTGAATAGGTAGTGCAATGCAAGAACAATTTGACTTACCACTCTCCATTCAAAATATCGTAATTCACGTCGTGTTACTAGAATTACGTAGTTCATAATCCGTCCTCTTCACACATCAGGACATTAAACGTTCTATCTGATTGAAAGCTAAGGGAATATAGTTTTTGACACTTTGGTTGAGAAGGGGTATCAATATGTCTATTGCTATCGACTTTCTTTACAATTTCAACATATGCCTACCATCTTGTTTCAAAGAATTTCATTGTATCATTTTTTTTTTTTTTTTTTTTTGGCAATGAATTCACTTTTATCGTGAAAAATCATTGAGTAGATTAATTTCCCTAACTTGCTTTCTCCCCTGATGAATCAAAATCAGCATATCTTTCATGTAGTGCTTGCGATACAAGATGGTATTGTCCAGATGTGGATGATAAGTGAAGCATTTCATTTCCTGTTGATTAATTAAAATGCTCACAGTATTGCAATCACTAATATACTGAGTCCCCACAAGCACAGATATATTGGTAGATATTTACTCTTGTTTGCAAAACGTCGAAACTGTTCGCTCTTGGCTGTCTAGTACAGTGGACCCCAATCTTCTTCATAGTGAGACACACAATATTTCTGGAAAAAGTTTCGCGACACAGTGTATAAACAGTACAAAAGACATGGCGGTGTAATATGTAAAATTGCTTTATACAAATTAAATGTAAAGTTCAATGAATTGAGGCTTGCTCAGTTCAGATGTAAACTGTTTCTATGTAGTTTATATATATATATATATATATATATATATATATATATATATATATATATATATATATATATATCAAAGCGAGTTTGAATCGATGGAATAAGAAAAAGTCTGAAAAATGGAGATACGGTCAAGTATGGTGCAATCTGCAGGACAACATTATCCCACACAAATAACATCGTCAAAAAAGAAAAAAAAATGTGGTGCAACTTTGACATCTACCATACTCGCCGGACCTGAATGCACCAAATTTCTTCCTATTCCCACGACTAAAACTCGGTTTGAAAGGAAAGAGATTTGACGATATTTCTGACGTCCAGCGAAACGTGACGAGGATTTTGAACACCATCTCACACAAAGCCTTCGTGCAAAACTTCCAGGACATGTATCGCAGAGCTCAGCTGAAGAACAGTAAGATAACAGAAGTTCGTTAAAATTGCAGGATTATTCTATGAACTTTATTGGCAGAGGTTGTCTATACGCCGGCGACTATCCAAAATTGCAACAGAACAACGACTGAAATTTCACAACCAAATACACTACTGGCCATTAAAATTGCTACACCAAGAAGAAATGAAGATGATAAAAAGGTATTCATTGGACAAATATACAAGAACTGACATTACATTTTCACGCAATTTGGGTGAATACATCCTGAGAAATCAGTACCCAGAACTACCCTCTGGCCATAATAACTCCTGGGCAATTGAGTCAAACAGAGCTTGGATGGCGTGTTCAAGTACAGATGCCCATGCAGCTTCAACACGATACCACAGTTCATCAAGAGTAGTGACTGGCGTATTGTGACGAGCCAGTTGCTCCGCCACCATTGACCAGACGTTTTCAATTGGTGAGAGATCTGGAGAATGTGCTGGCCAGGGCAGCAGTAGAACATTTTCCGTATCCAGAAAGGCCCCTATATGACCTGCAACATGCAGTCGTGCATTATCCCACTGAAATCTAGGGTTTCGCCGGGAACGAATGAAGGGTAGAGCCACGGGTCGTAATACATTTGAAATGTAACGGCCGTTTTTCAACGTGCCGTTGATGCGAACAAGAGGTGACAGAGACGTGTAACCAATGGCACCCCATACCATCACGCCGGGTGGTACGCCAGTATGGCGATGACGAATACACGCTTCCAATATGCGTTCACCGCGATGTCACCAAACACGGATGCGACGATCATGATGCTGTAAACAGAACCTGGATTCATGCGAAAAAATGACATTTTGCCATTCGTGCACCCAGGTTCGTCGTTGCGTACACCATCGCAGGCGCTCCTGTCTGTGATGCAGCGTCAAGGATAACCGCAGCCATGGTCTCCGAGCTGATAGTCCATGCTGCTGCAAAAGTCGTCGAACTGTTCGTGTAGATGGTTGTTGTCTTGCAAACTCCTGTTTGTTGACTAAGGTATCGAGACGTGGCTTTACGATCCGTTACAGCCATGCGGATAAGATGCCTGTCATCTCGACTGCTAGTGATACGAGGCCGTTAGAATACAGCACGGCGTTCCGTATTGCCCTTCTGAATCCACCGATTCCATATTCTGCTAACAGTCATTGGATCGCGACCAACGCGAGCAGCAATGTCGCGATACGATAAACCGCAATCGCGATAGGCTACAATCCGACCTTTATCAAAGTCGGAAACGTGATGGTACGCATTTCTCCTCCTTACATGAGGCATCACAACAACGTTTCACCAGGCAACGTCGGTCAACTGCTGTTTGTGTATGAGAAATTGGTTGGAAACTTTCTTCATTTCAGCACGTTGTAGGTGTCGCCACCGGCGCCAACCTAGTGTGAATGCTCTGAAAGCTAATAATTTGCATATCACAGCATATTCTTGCTGTCGGTTAAATTTCGCATCTGTAGCACGTCATCTTCGTGTTGTAGCAATTTTAATGGCCAGGAGTGTACTTTATTGAAACATGTCCCTAGCAATATTAATGTCAAGTCGAAAGCACATATCTGAACAATCTGTTTAAACCGTATAGGCCTATCTACGTCTCACAATTTAACACGTTAATTATTTATTTATAATAGTCTCACATTTCAAAGACGTTACGCTTAGTTTGGAACTTCTGTAAAACTATGTTGACAAGGATCTCAGGAAGCAGCGGTGAAGTGGCCGATCGGTCTAAGGCGCCTTGCTGAGGAGCACGCAGTTGCTCGCCATTGGAGGTTCGAGTCCTCCCTCGGGCATTGGTGTTTGTCTTGTCTTAGGATAAGTTAGTTTAAGTAGTTTGTAATCGTAAGGACTTATAACCGCAGCAGTAAAGTCCCTTAGATTTTAAAACATTTGATTTTAATCTCAGAGGTCAGTCCTCGTTTGTATGTGTGTAATTACAAGTTTTTTTAATTAAAAATAATAGTTACTTAATTACGGTGGTCTCACTTTGAAACCACTGGGACATACAGTCTTGAACCATCTACGATTCCCAGAGGTAATTTTAAAGCAATTTCGTACTTTCTCTTAGACAAATCCCATATTACACAGTTACAATGCCATTTTGTTCATATGAGGTTCATAGAACTTGTGCTGCAGTGTGCACAACGACGAGATCGTCCTTGAATTGGCATGTGTTTAGAGCTGGTTACTCTCAGATGTTGAGGCACCTTCTTTTTTAATTTGTTTGCATTTCGATTCATGTACCTCCTTGATGATGTAGCAGTTGTTGTGCCATTAAGTCCGTGAATCACTACAACCTGTCAGTGACATTGTTGTCCTACCGCTTCTTTCTTGAAGCAACAAAATGGAATTTACAATGAAGACATCCAACAAATGCCAAAACATTCAAAGACACCATCTTTTGCTTTTCCTATCAATTTCAGAGATTTCAGCATATCTGGTTTATCGTCGTATCTCATAAGTATGGGACATGAGATCACAATAAAATTATCTTCCTGTCCTTCCATATCAATGCAGACTTCTTCTGTGCAACTGTAGTCATATTCTCCACACTAAAGATATTTTTCAGGCTTCTAATCTTTGGGCAAGTCCTTTTGACCTCGTTTTACTATCTCACAAGCATACACATACCATGATCATGCAGATTTTTCATTAAGCAAACAGAAGTGAAATAGTCAATTACTCGAGTACCCTATGACCCACTAGTTTTTCTGCGAATTTACCATTAGTCACAAAATGTGTCTGCTTTGCATTATCATCGGTGGTTTCGCGCGAAAGCCACTGGTTCTTCCCAACATAAGTAATGAAAGGGTGGTTTCAGGCATGAACTACTGGAACTCAAAGGGTTAACAGACTTGTGAAGCGTAGGTCCTTTATATAATTACAATCATACCCTTACAGACAACAAGACCATCAAGCTGGTACATCAACATCTAAGATAAGTGACAAACTTCAGTGTTTCACTAACGTCTCTTCCTCGATCTCCTAAACTCACTTCAAACACGTTCGCTTATCTTCTACGAGACATACTAATGCCCGATTTCACCAAGCGTCGTTTATGACTTTGACGATCGTTTAATTTTCATTTTTGCGTTTCATCGAAGTCTGTTTACTGTAAACGATCGCTAAATTCGCCGTCAAAGCTGACGCGCCGATATTGCGTCGTCAAACCATTTGATGAGCCGCTTATACCAGACAGGTTTACTTCAGTTTGAATATTCAGGAGTTTTTGTAAAGGTAACACAGATACTTTATTGCTATTCACTTCTAGCTGTGAAGATGGGAGATAACTTTGATGCAGACGTATTATACATAGATCTGCTAGAAAATGTAGGGCCTGAACGCGAAATTTCTGAGCGCAGTGATCATTTCTACACAATGCAATATATAAAATTAATTACAGATTTTCCAAGAAAGTACCATTAAAACTTGTGGAACAAATTGAAAATACACTAGAGTAGCCAACTAACAAATGTTTCAAATGTTTGTATAGCTTATGGGACTTAACTACGGGGTCATCAGTCCCTAAACTTACAAACTACTTATGAACTAGCTAACACTAAGGATGAAACAAATATCCATGCCCGAGGGGGGATTCGAACCCCCGACCGTAGTGGCCGTGCAGACCGTGACTGGAGCGCCTCAGTCCCCTCGGCCACCGCGGCAGGCTATCCAACTAACAGAAATATAACATTAACCCCAATACAAAAGTTACTTTTACTCTACGATACTATGCTACTGAATTTTCGGCGTTGAATTTGAAGTTTGTCTAATATATTTAGACGAAGTTTGGTGAAACCGGGCATTAGAGTGTTTACGCAAAACAAACCACAGAGCCGGACGGTCGCCTATCCGCCCTTTATACAGCGTTTGAGAGCGGCGCCTACACTGAAACGCTAACACTGTGTTTACTTCTCTCGTCGCCGATAACGCATGGTATCAAACGTTTGCAAATGTAGCTTTGAAGAAATTAATAAGATTCACGAAACGCCACAAGGTTTTTGAAAACCCTCGCAAAGGAGGATTTCGTGTAAAGTTCCCAGGATATGCATCGCAGAGCTTAGCGATGCATACTTGTGACTATTTCGAACGACGGTATGGCATCGGTAGTTCATATTTCACCTACGTTAATTCGCAGAACTTTATTGTTAGAGATTTTAAAAGTTAAGTAACGCATTCACAGTTATAATACAGGTAGAACTTCTATTGATTGTAGTACTTAAATTGTATACCAACATGACGAAGCTACTGTAGCTACTGATTAAGAGATTTTTTCTTATTTCCATGAGCCTTGTTTGATCACTAAAATTAGCAAATAAGGTCCGTGTGAACTACCGGTTACTCTCTGCTACAAAGCCTTGTTCACTGGCCCCAAACTGAGAATTGACTCGTTTCAAATTACTTCAGTAACAGGAAATTAATACTACAGTGGTCAATATACATGGCAGCTTACACGTTATTACACACAGACATCAATAAGCAAGCCACCACAATTGAAGTTATCTTAGAAAGGTGGCTAAGATAACATTTATGGCGCAACGAAATCTAGACATTAAAAAAATGCATTGAACTAGTTCTCAGCACTTGTGAAGAACAATATTAAATAAAAGAGGGAAGGTGCTCTAAAACTACAATTTATAGGCAACTTACGGATTACACTGAACTTAAACTTGTTTATTCAGATAGAAAGCAAGCAAAATGGGGACCCAATTTCGTTAATACAATAAAATGCATCTCTTACATGGATTAATGCGGACGGTGCCCAGCCTAAATTATACATGATTTAACGCTTCTGGGGGGAAGGATTCACAAACAACACTCATTCTCTCACACACACGCAATGCCACAGCGAAACTCACCAAAATCAGGGTGCTGAGACGAGGCGGAAGCAGGCGCCTTTATCGTAGGCGAAATTCAGCAAGTCGGAGGTAGCACAAAACACAATATACAAAAACACTTTGAAGCTGGCTCTGGTCTGTCGTGCCTGTTTTGAGATGGTGCGTGTATAGCCAAGTTGAATTTCACCTGAACTGGTCCGCGAGCAAACACGCTAACGGCGACACACGGCTACGTTACATGAACGCACTCCACTGAAGGTGAAGTGGTTTAAAATCGGATTCATTATACAAAATCACGGTGGATTCTTAAGTTGTAGTTGTCAGCAATCGATCTAGGACTGGTTTTATATGAGAAGTGGCGTGAATTCAGGCGACTAGCTGCAAACCCCGGAAGTCGGATCTCGGACTCACGTCGTTCCGAAAACCGATAAAATTTAATACATTCAGTTTCCGAAAAATAAAGAAAATTAACTACAGCATGCAGCCCATAGAAATCCATAGAATTATATAAGGAAGCGAATGAAATACAGCTACATGCGGTAGGGGGCGATTACAGAGACGGATGAGGATCTCAGAAAAACCACAAAAATGAAATAATTACAAAGTCGGAAGAATAAAAATAACAATTACGGCATGCAACCCATAAAAATGTTTAGAATTACACGAAGAAGTTAAAGAAATGCAGCTACATGCAATAGGGCGCGATTACAGAGACGGATGAAGTCCAGTCTCCAAAACTCGTAAAAATGAAATAATTACAATGTCGGAAAAATAAAATTAAGAATTACAGCATGCAACCAAGAGAAATGTTTATAATTACGTAAGGAAGCTATTGAAGGAGGTTTTACAAGGCTCAGAGAGAATTTCAGACAAAGTCAGAGTGCATACTAAGAGTCGGAGAAGAAATGGCAAACTAAAAATAGGCGCGAAGATCGCGAAATGTTAGGGGAAATCAGAAGGATACCCGCGTAGTTACTTGCCTGATGGGCATGGAACGAACAATAGTGGAAGCTGAAGGTTTTGTTCTATGAACCAACCACGTGGAACACATATCACTCACGGAAGGTAACGATGAGTCAATTTTTAGATGCATTGCATAAAATGAACATATCACATATTTGAAATCGGCCCCACAAAGTTAGAAAGTATTTATACAGAGTTCATACACCGCCACATGATCACAAAAGGTTTTAACATACCAAGTCGTTATTAAACTGCAACTAGAACCACACACACCGTGTTTATCTATTGGAAATCACTGAATTGAAAAACGAGAACACATTTCCGCACACGATCGGAGAAAATATTCCAGAAAAATGATTCCAAGTTCACGAATCTAAGTTAAACGTGCTAGTCAATGAAACTCTACCATCTCGCGGATACCAGAGAAGAACCAACCTTACCTCTCCAGACGCCCAGCATAGAATGATCAGCCGCGCGGCCACCGGGGCGCGGGAAGACGACCGGAAACCGGAAAATCCCTGAAAAAGCGGTTAAACCTCTTTGTCACCTCAGCAGCTATCGACTCTGAGCCAGAGAGAACGATGCAAAGCGAACTATCACTCCCCATATTCAAACAGCCATAGATTCTCGCACACACTTGAAAGTAAAACAACTGCACGTTCTCACAGGGACAGTGGCGTAGCGGAGAAGCCGTACTTATGCCACATTAATTAATATAATAATAAATTATTAAAATGACAAAATAAGAAAAACCTACCAATATTAACTAATATTTAAAACATGAAATGAAGATGCTATTCCTCAAGCCTTGAAAAGAGGGGGGTTCAAGTTTTAACAAAATGATAATCTAGCGACATTAAATAAATTATAACTTTACAGAAACTATATAAACAATAAATGGAAGACGACAGACGGTCGTCTTTCAAACTCAGATCTAAAGGTGGTCGTGACTCACTAATAATTAATAACCTGCCGTAGAAGAATATGAAAAGTAAAATTTTATTGGCTGTTATATCCTGCCTGTTGTCACAATTTTAACTGGCTTCAGTGGAAACTGCTGTATCGCCTGACGGTCTTTTGCGATAGCAAGGAGGCTTCCTATGATGAGGTAACACTCTTTTAAATACGAAACTTATAGGTTTTTAGTAACTCGTGGATAATTATTTTGTGTTGTCATTTTGTGATAGTAGAGATAATGGTAGCAGTAATGGCAATCTCTTGTATTTTGCTCTGTGTCCTGCTCACAATAATGCTGGGTTATGACGCTGTTCTCATGAAACAACTAGATGTTTTCATTCGCCTTGTAATGCGGAATGACAGCCTTCGGCGTCCGCCCCGAGGAGATGACTGAAATTTATTATCACGAAACTTGATCCTAACGATCTCTATAAGGTTTCTTTTACCATATATGCAGCCTATAAACTAAAGCGTATTGCAGGAAATGGGCTACAAATTATAATTCTGGTCGTTTCTCAGCTGTTGTATTTCTACCAGCTCTTATGCTTGCGCTTTAATGTGGTCAGTTTGCACTGAAATAGAGATGAACGAGAGCGGTGTAGCCTTTGCAGAAAGAAAGACATATTGAAATGTGCACGCAAAAAGTTGTTGTTGCAAGGCACCGGAATGGCCTTACCTTTCATCTTGCATAATGGTGCAGCAACGCCCTCAGACGTAAAGTGTTTGATCGAACCTTGATACACTCATGTTGAGAGAAAAACAGAACACCTAGAAAGACTTGAGGTAGAAATTTCATCTTCACATGACATGTTTATTAGTAGGTTTTGAAGAAGTGATTGACATTTCAGTCACCTCCGCTCAGCAAATCTGCAACTGTCCAATTGGCGCAGGATCCACAGACCCTGATAACTCGTTCCATGCACATTGGCGTCGACAGCTATAATGAGCGAATGGAGTCTTGTAGTCAACTCACCTACACTGTCTTTCATTAATAAATAATTTGTTGTTACATACATTCATGAACAGGGACGCTTAATTCTATTTTTTGCAGGTTCATTCCCTCATATTCTATCCGAAAAGGCAATACCTTATCCATTGTGATATTTTATATAAAAAGGGGTGGGATACCACTGAAATGAAAACATTTATATGAGGAACAACTATTATTATGAAAATAAATACACTCTATATAAAAACGTGGTAGAATACCACTGAAATGAAAACATTTACATGACAAACAAATAAATTCACGATAATTATGAGGAGAAGCCTTTATACAATTTCCTCTATCTAAATATGATTTAAAAAGCGAGGAGTGATGCCTCTGCCTAACTCAATGGCAGGTGAGGCCTCCTTCTTAACTGTAGTAACACAGAGCTGAAGACAGCGAACCAGGCTGTGCCAGCACCTGAATGCTTGGTTATGCTCGTGGCGATGTCTCGCGCCAAATACCGAAAGTCAACCGTACCTTAAAAATGCTATAACTGCTATCACCGGGTTCCAAAGTTCATCTTTGGTGGTTTTTATTCACTCACAGCGCTGCATCCTCCAACCTATCATACACATTTTCTGTTCGTGCCAAGTCTGGTGATCTGGCGGGCCAGGGCAAACCGCCGACATCTACATAGGGAGACATGATCATCATAATAAAATAAGAGAAATCAGATCAACAACGGAAAGGGAATGGAACTATAGATAAATATCATGAAAGTTGTCCAAATGTTTGTAATCCTATGGGACCGAACTACGTTGGTCGTCAGTTCCTAGTCTTACAAACTTCTTAAACTAACCTGAAGACAACACACTCATCCTTGCCTGAAGGAGGATTCGAATCTCCGACTTGGAAGGCCGCGTGATCCATAACGTGGTGCTCCAGGCCGCTCGGATACTCCCACGCGGCAAAATAGTTCAATGAACCCTCTGTCATGCACTTAAATGTGACTTGCAGAGTATCCACGTAGATGTAGATGTAAATGTAGAACATGTGCATGGTGCAATATGTGTATTATCTTTCTGAAGAATGGGCTGTGTGGCGTCGTGCAGAAATAGTATGACTACAGGTCACAGGATGCCATTTAAGTAGCTACCACTGGTCACAGTTCTCAATTAATGCACCATCTGTGAGTTGTTTTGTTTCCAAAAGCATCCCACAGCAGAGGGTCTTGAGTTAGCGACGTATGTCATGTGCGATCGCAGGCACTGTGATGCTGCTCCCCATATTCTAAATACGACATGAAGTCGTCGAAGGGGCAGGCGACCACGACGAAATTTATTACTATAGTCGGCGTCAGGTACGAAGGCACTCCAGTTTACAGCCATTGTGCGCATCAAAAAAATGTTCAAATATTTGTAAATCTATCGGACCAAGCTGCGTGGTCATCAGTCCGTAGCTTACAAACTACTTAAACTAAGGTAAACTAACCTAAGGAGAAACACACACACCCATGCCTCTGGGAGGACTCGAACCTCCGACGGCAAGCAACCGCGCCCTCCGCAGCGAGGCGCTTTAGATCGCGCGGCTACTCCACCGCGGCTTGTGCGCATCCCTCCCCCCCCCCCCCCCCCGTTACCACACTGGCAGCCAATAATGTTCATTCTCTAGGCGTTTGACTGGCAGCGAGTTACGCAGTGTTTCTCCCGCAGGCTGCACTGTTGGTGCCCGGCCGTAGCTCCTCCCCTCCACGCCTTCCCTATAACTCTGCCTTTATGCGCGGAAGCGCCTTCTTACATGGCGCCGACTATAGTGCTGCAGATAAGTTGGATAGGTAGCAAAAATTTTTACAGTTCACACTTCAAGCACAGAATGACTTTAATGGCGCAATTCGGAAACTTCCATCATCAGATATACATCTTGCGTGTGTTATTTTGAAATGCAGGCATGTGCAGCCAAATGTTGTCATTGTTTGTGAGATTAAGTCTTTTCTGACTGCAGCAAGCTTTGATATAAGAAGCACAACCAGTTCCGTGTCTTATAGACACCCCATCAGGTGATTAAAAAAAAGAGACATGTCTGCCGTTTAGCCACCCCCATCGTTCAAGTGTGATTTAAAATAATGATCGCCAGCTAACGTTCAAGTTCTCGTCAATTCGATTAAACCAGTGAGCGCTGTTAAAATATACTGGTGTGGAGGGCGGGCAAAACCGTGCCATTATACAAGCACTGGTCATGCGGCAGTGGCCGAGACTGTACTGGCCATTCAATGGTACGACCGTTGTTACCCAATATACACATCTGTTTTGTGACGTCAGCGACACGTATACAGATGCAAGTACACAGATATTAAATGGCTTAGTTTCACAGATATATGCAGACAGCCAACACTTTCAAACAAACAGAACCTGGATTCGTCCGAAAACACTATCTGATACCATTCACGTCTTCAGTAAAGTTATCAATACACTAGCATGTTTCTCACATTACTCAGAGGCGGAGAAGTGGACGACGCGCAACTAATCCACGCCGTAATGAAATGTGACGGACTGTTGTGTACGATTTGTTGCACTGTTGGCCCAGACCCGAGGAGGAGGCATATCTGTCCTGCAATGCCACTCGGATGAAGTGTCGATATTCTCTGGGTATGTGTAGATTGAAAGACGGTACCAGCAGCTGGGTTTAATTTTTTTATTAATTAAGCAACGGTTTCGGTGCTACACTCGCAGCATCTTCAGGTGCCTGTTACGTAATTGTCGCAAGTAACAGTGCATTTAAAAGAGGTGACCGTTCAGTTCGGTAACCATAAATTTCTTCGTCCCAGCATGACAGGTTGTAGTTTGTATCTTGCGACGGTTACGTAACGGGCGCCTGAAGATGGACGAGTGTAGCACCGAAACCGTCGCATAATTTAAAAAAAAAAAAAAAAAAAAAAAAAAAAAAAAAAAAAAAAAAAAAAAAAAAACTTCTACTGATACCTTCTTTCAAGCTGCACAATATTTCAGCTGTAGACCCTTTCCATTACTTATGGAGAGAATTTGTCTCTTGGCACGATCTGGGTGGTGCGAACTAACCCATCTCATCGTATTATGCGGTCTTCAGTGAACCGTTCTGTATACATACTCATCACTGCCGAAAACTTCGCTCCACAACAACTGCATTTTCCTGAATGGAAAAATCACACTTTCTCATGCCAAAAATGCACCCTCAATTAACAGCTCGGATTGCATATACGTCTGCAATGCATCCGCACATCTCCTGATTAATTACCTTCCGTTTGTAGCGACAACAAGATCCTGCGACTGTACGACTTTACCTGTACGACATTTTATCACAGCTAATATTACAGCAAGTGTGGCTATACGCTGTAAGAACCGCGTATTGAGCTAAGTACGGCTCTGATTTAGCAGTTTGACTCGATGTTATCGTATGGTAGAATCGTACATGCCTGCTTACATGCCCTAAGAACTACCACAGTTGCAGATATTATCTTTTACTTGTCATCCTATAGTTAAAAACACTCTATGCATAGGCTGTAGTTTGCAAGACACATAAGAAATATTACATAAAATCATTGATACATTTATGAAAGGGGGTTTATTCTGACGTTTGCAAATAATGAATGTAAAATCATAGATTTAGTTGAATATGGTTCCTTATTGGAAGTGGTCAGGTAAATTACTAATCACAAATAGAATAAAATGTTTAAACACTTGCTCTCTCTGCGAAAAGAAATTTGTAGCACTTTCCCCAACTAAGTAATTATAACGTTATGAAAAACAGAAACTCTGTTTATTTCGCGAGAAGGCAGCATGAAATTGTCGAGAGTTCAAAATAGTTTAATTTTCCCAACCACCATTTCTACACTCCTAAGTTCTTGTGTAAAAAATTAACATCATCTGTACAGGCGTAGACTTGTTCTTACCAAATTCAGAGTCCCGAGAAGCGAACATTCACTGCGCGAATCTTAACCTCCAATCACTCCTATTATCCAGGAGGGTACTTTTTCTGCCAAGACTAAAATGGAGTTCTTCTTCCGCGCACACTTTCGCTCATACCCTCTCTCAAACCCGCCAGTTCTGTCCCCAAGCCGTTTCCTTACTGGCTGATCGCCGTCCCTTCCAAAATCGTATACATTTTAACAACAGTTAAACAAATGACATATAAGATTCAAAAATGTTTGTATAGCTTATGGGACTTAACTACGGAGTCATCAGTCCATAAACTTACAAACTGTTTATGAACTAGCTTACACTAAGTACGGCACAAATATCCATGCCCGAGGGGGAATTCGAACCCCCGACCATAGTGGCCGTGCAGACCATGACTGGCGCGCTGCAGTCCCCTCGGCCACCGCGGCCGGCTATAAAATTCTAACTATGTCATATTTATTGAATTATATGTTGTACGATTTATAATTTTTCACGTATATATTCATTTGTATTAGTGCTGTATGTCAGTAAAATCTCTTGGGAATACAATTAATAGTAAATAAGTAATAGATTAAAATTGGTGAATGATGAGGCAGATTTCCATGAACGTTACTGTTTATTTCTTTATATCTCATGAATTACGTGTCGTTTTGTGATAGAATTTAGAACGTATATTCAAATATATGGTGTGTATACTGTCTGTAAAATTTCCTGCGGCTACAATTTGAAGTGCAGAAATTATAAACTGTAACGTCATACCGAATGCGATAGTTTTAGTCCATGAATAGGGTAAAAGTAGTAAGCGAGGAACTTTTTTCCTTTCAAAATTTTTCTATTGCTGTCAGCTCCAAAAAATTTAATAAAGGTTTGGAATTATTTTTAAAGTTTGTAGTGAGGTGCTAAGTAGTCTCGTTTTCATATACTGTATTCATAAATTATCGTCGCATTATGTGGCAGTTTCTTGCAACTCCTGTTGTTTGTGACCTTATATCTCCTGAACCATGTGTCGTATGTCGTTCTTACCATTACAGAATTGGTACCTCACGGCAAGGAAGATGTGTACCTAACTTAACTGAAATCGGTCCGTTGGTGTAGGAGGAAATGTGCATAAATGACGCATAAATTTTGGTATTCTCACGCGGTGGCCTATTATTTTGTATGATGCCATATCTCCTGATCTATGGGTCGTGATCTTTTGTTTTTGGGTCAGGAATCTTAATGGGCATAGGTTGAACAGCTCACCAAAGTTTCATTGCAATCGAATGAATGGTTTTTGAACGCATAGAGGACATACAGACAAACATTCATTTTTATATGTACAGATTAAATTTTATTCTGAATTACTGGAGTGCGGAGCTTACAGATATACTCCCTTGCTTCCCTTAAGAAACGCTCGGCTAACAGCTCTCATTAGAATGAAACTTTCAATCTGCAGCGGAGTGTCTGCTGATACGAAACTTCCTGGCAGATTAAAATGGTACGCCGGAACCAGGACTCGAAGCCGGGATCTTTGCCTTTCGCGGGCAAGCGCTCTACCACTGAGCTATCCCGACACGACTCACGGTCCGTCCTCACAACTTTACTTATGCCAGTTTGGAAAGGAGGAGGCGAGATACTGACAAGAGTAAATGCGTGAGAACGAGCCGTGAGTCGCGTCGGGATAGCTAAGTGGTAGAGTGATTGCCCGCGAAAGGCAAAGGTCGCAGGTTCGAGTCTCGGTTCCGGCACACAATTTTAATCTGCCAGGAAGTTTCAGCCCTCATTAGTTTTGAATACAAAGCGTGGGCTTTTCCCAGATTTGGACAAAACCCCACCGGCGGCTCTGCTTAACGCGGTGCCACTCGGCCACCTGTCTGCCGCCAACAGCCTTGCGCGTCCACCCCATCGGTCCTCCATCTTTCCAAACAATACCACCATTTACAGATTGCTCGATTCTGTGTATATTTGCTCCGTAAAGTCACAATCCGTAGGCAAATTTTAGCAGTAAGTGTTGTTGAACCGCAATTTTGATTTTGAACACGATGGCCGACGTCGCTTAAATTTTGATCATTTCTGCAGAACATATTAAGGTTCATGCTCTTTGAATATGACCTACCATAGTTTTTCAATTTGTTCGGATTTCTTTTTTTCTTCTGAACATAATATCGTTGAATGTCAAGCTGCTATGGATCCCAGAATAAGATGAACGAAGTTCTATACAATTGCAGCTGAGACAGCGGCGTTAAGTCCATTAGGATATACGTTGTAGTCTCTCAGAGTGCCGATAGCATATTTTACGGGTTAAATGTGACGAGGCTAACTTTCAGCTCAAGCGGCCTGAGGAAATGTACTAACGGGCTGCTGTGTTAAAATATTCTTATTGATCTACCATTTTTTTCTGTGCTGAGAGTGAAGAAACAAGCGTTGTAGGTAACCATTTGAACCTTAGATTCACGATTACGTTAACATTTTCTAGATACGTGAGTAATTCGTTTATTTTTTGTGCATCACTGCTTATGTGATACTGAAAAGTCAAGACACAGCTGCGTGACAATGGCAGTTAATTACGAGTAGCAGTGCGTGACGCTATTTCATTCATTCCAGTGAGGCTACATTCATACGAATATTATAAGTGGTTGCTGGTAAGGGAACGTCATTTTTCTTTGAAAATAGACCTATGCATTTCAAATCCAGCTGGCTTTCATTTATTTGGGTTGTTTCACGATAATTAACCAGTGTTATTCTGCATCCGATTAGCTGTTCTTATGCCTTTCAACCACTCCCATGAACCACAGACATTGCCGAGATGGGGTGGCTTGCGTGCCTCAACGATGCAGATAGCCGTATCGTAGGTGCAACCACAGTGGAGGGGTATCTGTGGAGAGGCCAGACAAACGTGTGGTTCCTGAAGAGGGGCAGCAGCCTTTTGAGTAGTTACAGGGGCAACAGTCTGGATGATTGACTGAGCTGACCTTGTAACATCAGCTAATGTGGCTTCGCCACACAGCTACTGCGAACGGCTGAAAGCAAGGGGAAACTACAGCCGTTACCTTTCCCGAGGACATGCAGCTCTACAGTATGAACATATGATGATGGCATCCTCTCGGGTAAAAATATTCCGGAGGTAAAATAGTCACCCATTCGCATCTCCGGGCGGGGACTACTCAGGAGGATGTGATCATCAGGAAAGACAATACTGGCATTCTACGGGTTGGAGCGTGGGATGTTAGATCCCTTAATCGAGTATGAAAATTAGAAAACTTAAAAAGGGAAATGGATAGGTTGAAGTTAGATATAGTGGGGATTAGTGAAGTTCGGTGGCAGGATGAACAGGATTTCTGGTCAGGTGAGTACAGGATTATAAATACAAAATCAATTGGGGGTATCACATTAGTAGGATTGATAATGAATAAGAAAATAGGAATGCGGGTAAACTACTGCCGATGATGAGGAAATCGAAGAAATATATGAGGAGCTAAAGGGAATTATTCAGACAATTAAGGGAGAGGAAAACTTATTGTTATGGGAGACTGGAATTCGGTAGTAGGAAAAGGAAGAGAAGGAAAAATAATAGGTGAATATGGACTGGGTAGGAGGAATGAAAGAGGAAGTCGCCTGGTAGAATTTTGCACAGAACGTGATTTAATCGTAACAAACACGTGGTTTAACAATCACAAAAGAAGGTTGTATACGTGGAAGAGACCAGGAGACACCGGGAGATACCAGATAGATTTTATAATGGTAAGACATAGATTTCGGAACCAGGTTTTACAGTGTAAAACATATCCAGGGGCAGATATAGACTCTGACCATAACTTGTTGGTTATGAACTGTAGGCTGAAACTGAAGAAACTACAAAAAGGTAGGAAAATAAGGAGATGGGACCTGGATAAATTGAAGGAACCTGAGGTTCTTAAGAATTTCAGAGGGAGATTTAGGCAACAATTGACAGAAACAGGGGAAAATAAAACAGTAGAGGAGGAATGGGTAAAATTGAGAGATGAAATAGTGAAGGTAGCAGAGGACAAAATAGGTAGGAAGGCAAGACCTACAAAAAATCCTTGATATCACAGGAGATACTAAATTTAATCGATGAAAGGAGAAAATATAAAAATGCAGTAAATGAAACAGGCAAAATGGAGTACAGACGACTAAGAAATGAGATTGACAGGAAGTGCAAAATTGCTAAGCAGGAGTGGCTAGAAGGCAAATGCAAGGATGTAGAAGAATGTATAAATAGTGGAAAAATAGATACAGCCTACAGGAAAACAAAAGAAACATTTGGAGATAAGAAAAACAGTTCTATGAATATCAAGGACTCTGATGGAAAACCAGTTCTCAGCAAAGAAGGGAAAGCTGAAAGGTGGAAAGAGTATATAGAGAGGCTCTATGAAGGAAATGAACTTAGCAGCAATATTGTAGAAAGGGGAGAAGAAGTAGATGAGGATGAAATAGGAGATACTAACCTGAGAGATGAATTTGACAGAGCACTGAAAGACCTAAGTCAAAACAAGGCCCCTGGAGTAGATGATATTCCCTCAGAGCTACTGAAGTCTCTGGGAGAACCAGCCATGACAAAATGGTTTCACCTGGTGTGTAAGATGTATGAGACAGGCGAAGTACCCTCAGACTTTAAGAAAAATGTTATAATCCCCATTCCAAAGAAAGCAGGTGCAGACAGGTGTGAAAACTACAGAACCATCAGTTTAATACGTCATGGTTGCAAAATATTAACACGAATTATATACAGAAGGATGGAAAAACTGTTAGAAGCCGACCTCGGGGAAGATCAGTTTGGGTTCAGGAGAAATGTAGGAACTCGGGAGTCAATACTCACTTTGCGGCTTATCCTAGAAGATAGATTAAGAAAAGGCAAACCTACATTTCTAGCTTTTGTAAATTTGGAGAGGGCTTTTGACAATGTTGATTGGAATAAACTCTTTCAAGTTCTGAAGCAAGCAGGAGTAAAATATAGGAAGCGTAAGGTTATTTACAACTTGTACAAAAATCAGACAGTGGTTGTCAGAGTTGAAGGGCATGAAAGGGATGCAGTGGTTGGAAAGGGAGTAAGACAGGGCTGTAGCCTTTCTCCACTGTTATTCAATTTGTACATTGAGGAAGCTATAAAGGAAAGCAAGGAGAAATT
This sequence comes from Locusta migratoria, assembly GCA_026315105.1. NCBI lineage: Eukaryota > Metazoa > Arthropoda > Insecta > Orthoptera > Acrididae > Locusta > Locusta migratoria. Next base: position 309,805,621 of record CM048746.1, read on the forward strand.
TGGAGAAGGAATTAAAATTCAGGGTGAAGAATTAAAAACAATGCGTTTTGCCGACGACATAGTAATTCCGTCAGATACAGCAAAGGACCTGGAAGAGCAATTGAACGGAATGGACAGGGTGCTGAAAGGTGCATATAAGATGAACATTAACAAGAGCAAAACTAGAGTAATGGAGTGCAGTGTAAGAAAATCAGGTGATGCTGAAGGAATTAGATTGGGAAACGAAGCAATAAAGGTGGTAGATAAGTTTTGTTACTTGGGCAGTAAAGTAACAAATGATGGTCGCTGTACAGAGGATATAAAATGCAGAATGGCAATGGGTAGAGAAGCGTTTTTGAAAAAGAGAAATTTGTTAATATCGAATATTGATTTAAGCATAAGAAAGTCCTTTCTGAAGGCATTTGTATGGAGTGTTGCCTTGTATGGGAGTGAGACATGGACGATAAACAGTGCGGACAGGAAGAGGATAGAGGCTTTTGAAATATGGTGCTACAGAAGAATGCTGAAGATTAGGTGGGTGGATCGCGTAACTAATGAGGAGGTACTGAACAGAATTGGGGAGAATAGGAATTTCTGGCATACCTTGACTAAAAGAAGGGATAGATTGCTAGGACACATTCTTAGACATCAAGGAATTGTGAATTTAGCATTGGAGGGAAGTGTGTGGGGTAAAAATCGCAGAGGAAGACCAAGAGATGGATACAGTAAGCAGATTCAGACAGATGTAGGTTGCCGTTCTTATGTGGAGATGAAGAGGCTTGCTCAGGATAGGGTATTGTGGAGAGCTGCATCAAACCAGTCTCCGGACTGAAGACCACAACAACAACAACAACATGCCTTTCAAACAGCCAGTCTCGGTTGTAGGTGCCCTGACTGCCACTTTTTATTTACAGGGAAGGTTCCATTGGTGTTACGCTACAGCGCTGCATTTCTGCAGGTTTTAGGCATAACAGCCATGAGTTTCCCAAACTGAATATGAATGCGTAGTAAGAGTGAACCGCAGTTTTAGCAACACGCACAATTACTCAGCGGCATCCAGCTGCAGTCAACGATCACAATCACTGAAGCTGTTGATAATAATGTGGCACTGAGGCCAGAAATGTCATCTAAATTAAAATCAAATACCGCATTAGCTGATTAGTAATGCGACGCATTCTTGAATTGAAAGCTTGTAGCGAGTCAGTGGGATTTCTCAGCAATGACACAGTCAAGTTAAATTCCAAAATATTTTTACTTCACTTTACTGTTGCGACTGAAGGCTTGTTTGGTTTTAACATCACTACTACGTTCATTTTATTACATCATAAACCGTTAGTAGTTCTGTAATAAGCTTTTTAACCTGTCGATAACATTACAATTTACATGAACCACGTCAAAAGGCCGCGGTGGCCGAGGGGACTGAGGCGCTCCAGCCACGGTCTGCAAGGCCACTACGGTCGGGGGTTCGAATCCCCCCTCGGACGTGGATATTTGTGCCGTCCTTAGTGTTAGCTAGTTCGTAAGTAGTTTGTAAGTTTAGGGACTGATGATCCGTAGTTAAGTCCCATAAGCTATACAAACATTTCGAACATACTGAATTTCACCTCTCACTGTTAAAGCTTGTGATGCGCTGCATTTCCCTAACGGTAGGTCTATTCCCATGTCACGTTATGGCCATGAATGCAGATGTAACGGATTATCTGAAAAAATTAACAAAATTAATGGTTGATAATCTGGCGAAGCACTGAATTAAAATACGCGGCACAACCGTGATCAGAACTTCGATCTCCTGCTTAATAGCAAGTCGCTTTACCATTTTTTTATGCCGCTGTGGGATCTATTTTGTTATTTCTTGATCTATGAAATCGTGATGGCAGCTCTCTGACCGAACTCTGTGAGCTACTGCGCTGGATTCAATCACTGTGGCATTGTGGATAAAGCGGATTCACAGGGTAACCTAAGTACGTCTCCTTCCTCAACACAACTCCTACTTCGGCGTTCCCCTATGTAATTTGTATCAATATTGTCGAGGCTTCCCAATGGCGGAGTAGCAACCCAATATCGAACGACAATGCGAACAATTCCGCCTGTACCTCAGGCTTACGTGGCATTAATAAGAAATAATTTCATTTTCAATTGACAGATGTCAATTGATGTCAAAGATACTACTAATATAATGGATCACGATAATATCTACGTGCCCTGCAGTATCTAGTTTGATTGTAAGGTTCTGACATGACACGAAGGCGACTAGGACTGTGCAACATCTTTCCATCATAACATTAACGACTCAAGTACGTAATACAGATGTGAGCCTGCAATGCGGAAAGGGCCAAGCCAGAAAACAAATGTCGAGGCTTGACATGCAGTGTGCATCTCTACCCACCCACTCATGGTTCTTATGTTTCAACTTTATAAAGCAAAAAGAAACGAAAATGAGAATTCATGAAATTTCTAAACTCTACTGTTGCCTCAAAGTATTTTTGGTGTGATATGAATATTGTCACATTACACCCCCTGTCTTTTTTTTTTTTTTTTTTCCTCATTGGCAGCACAAGCTTACATTATTTTCTGATTTGCTCAACAAGTGATCGTATATCATTAATTGTAGTATGGCCAAAAAGTGACAGCAACCACACTCATAAATAAACTATTGCAAGATGCTGTGTCATAGAAATGATATGTAAAAAAAAAGGGGGGGGGAGAAAAAAAACAGTAGGTTAAAATTTATCAGGCATGTCAGGCAACTAATTCTGTCTTAGAACGGACGCTCAAATAAGATAGAAGGTTAGGACCTTTGAAGCATCGCATGGGCAAGCAACAGTATCTGCACCGTAACAGAGGCACAGTACTTGTGACCTGTAAAGGTCGATGCTACATCATTGCCACGTAATTTAATAAATCGAAGATTTCAAAGAAATTTGCAATTGCAATAATACTTAGATCAGGCGACAGGCCGCCGTGGAGCGGCCGAGCGTTCTAAGGCGCCTTGCTGCGGAGCGCGCGGTTGCTCGCCGTCGGAGGTTCGCGTCCTCCCTCGGGCACCGGTGTTTATGTTGTCCTTAGCATAAGTTGCTGTACCGGTAAGTTAATTTACTATTTTTTAAGCCTATGGACTGATGACGAACGTAGTTACGTCAGATGTGCAAACATTTGAACAAGCGGCTGCAGTAAATCAATGCTAAAAGGTACTCACAGTCGTGGTATCATGTATTTCACACAGCACTGGAAAGTAAGATTTACTTACAGATATTTATTGTATTTTATTTCTGTCGTATTTTTGATACCTGAAGCAGTATTAAGTACTTTCTAACTTAAAAGAATACTGTAATACTAATATTTCATGCCCTTCACTAGTGTTATCCTTACACCCCGAATTCTTAATCGGAGGGTGACCTTCGGCATCAAGAGCACAAAATACAGAAATAATGTTCTTCAATTAGCAAAGGCCTAAGGTAAGGCTGTCATCGACTACAGCGGAACTTGGTATTTTCCACTAACACCAGTAATCAACAGAAATACAAGATTAGAAGAAAGAGAGGAAAAAAAACATATTTGAATCCCGGATATACCGTGTTTGCTTAACAAAGTAGAACAGAGCAAACAACCATAATATCTGTAACTAGAAACATGAAACTAGTATTTCGAACGCCTGTTACGTTTATTACTTGTAGCAAGTTGGATACAAGTTACTCATAGTGGCCACAATATGGTTAACAGGCGGAAGATTTATGAAGTCCAGTTGTAGGCGTCTGTCTGTCTTCCAGCTCATTGTGGTAATTAAGAGACAGATTAATGTAGGCCAAACTGGGCTCCTGACACGTGTTACGCAAACCGATGACACAGATGGGAGGCTGGTATTAGATAAGCGGTCCAAACATGGCGCTGGCACCGGCCACGGCGACCACGAGGGTCGTGTAGGAAGAGGTGCGACTACAGGCTGTAATGACTCAGTGGTACATAAAGCATACAGAAATCTAAGCTACGCGTCTTAATATTTCCAACATTCTGTAATTGTGATCGCTTTGTGATTCAAGCTCTTCTATCTTATGTTTGCTTCCTAATCTATATCTATAAATGTGAATGTCTGTTCGGTGTACGTTTATCACGTCTGAAGCACAAGACATAAAGAGCTAAAGATTTGTACAGTTACAAATATCCAGCCGGGGAAGGCTTTAGGCACGGTTTTATGGCGATCGGATAGCTATTTATCTATATATATAATGTGTGGCCGAGGGACTGAGGCGCTCCAGTCACGGTCTGCACGGCCACTACGGTCGGGGGTTCGAATCCCCCCTCGGGCATGGATATTTGTGCCGTCCTTAGAATAAGGTAGTTGATAAGTAGTTTGTAAGTTTAGGGACTGATGATCCCGTAGTTAAGTCCCATAAGCTTAACAAACATTTGAATTTTATATTAATGTGAATGTCTGTTCAGTATACGCTTATCACGTCCGAACGACAAGACACAGAGACTTAAATATTTGTCCTCTTACTAATTTATAACTAAGGAAGGTTTTAGGCATTGTTTTATAGCGATCTGATAGATATTTAATAATTTGAAGAATATAATGCGAAATACGGAACAATAATTACTCTTTGAATATTATATTTACTCTTTGAAAATGGTTTTATTGGTTGCATTGTTGCTTGAGGGTTGATAATGATAAAAGGGTGAAGTATATTGGGATGGAAAGTTATCTGTGTATATAAAATTCTACCTGTGTGTGTTAATATGTCGCTCTACAGCGAAACCTACAGAACGCAAACGAATGGTCTGTGTGTAATTGTTGACCGAAGTCTGCCATTGTACACTATAGCAGATCCATGCCGATAGCTATAAAGGGGTGGAAGATATGGTGGTTAAAAGTCGTCAAATTATAAAAGAAATTCGGACTGAAGGCCAGCGATGACGTTTGCGACTCTATAGCAAGGACGTTACATACAGCGAAACGTGATGCCACAGACCATATCTTTGCTCTATGCGTGCTACAATGTCTTCAGCTCTTTCTCTGTAAGGAAATATAAGAATAAATAAAAAAAAAGCAGTAAAAAAGTAATTTCTTTTAACACATCTCTTTAAAAAAAATCGATTTGATGTTTCGCGCATTACATCAAGTGATCGATGTGTGATATTATTACAATCATTATTGTTGAATTTCCTTCACTCCCTTCAGATATGCCATTTCAGTTCAAAAGACTTCAGTTTTCAGTTCGTCTAGCTTTTGCCATGTCAATTAACAAAGCTCGAGGACAATCATTTAACATCGCAGGAATCCATTTACAGCCCTCATGTTTTTCACATGGTCAATTATACGTCGCTTGCTCAAGGGTGGGGAACCCAAAAAGTCTCTACATTTACGCTCCAATCAATACTACAAATAACGTAGTTTACTAGAATGCCCTAAAATGGAATTAAAATGAATTTGGACATTACTCTTCCCATACGTGTTGAGATATTGCAACATAGGCTATAATGAATAATGTATGTATTATTTATTGTAAATCATTAAGTACTTCGCATAATTTTATTTTTTTATTCGAATGTTGATTGACAATGTCTGTTTCTAAAAAAGTTATTGCATTTCATTTCATCCTCCAAAACCAGTCTCATAGCACACTACTGAAAGATAGCTGATCTATCATAATCCACCAACAAGCGAGCGGAGCAGCGTGTTTAAGCTAGTACACGATAAGGACAAGTGTTTCTGCCTTGAGCAAGCATTTGTTTTTTATTTACCCGCTGGTATAGTCTACACTTTTCTTTATTACTTTTGTCTTTTCTGGTTGACTTCATTGAAATGATTGTGAAGCTTATGGGACTCAACTGCGGGGTCATGAGTCTCTAAACTTACAAACTACTTACGAACTACCTTATAATGAACAGCCAAACATCCATCCCCGAGGGTGGATTCGAACCCTCGACGGGGAACGGCCTCGCGCATCGGATCATAGCGCCTCAATGCTTTCGGCCGCTCCGCCGCGGCTTTTGACTATATTCCAAAAAAAAAATGTTCAAATGTCTGTAAATCTATCGGACCAAACTGCGTGGTCATCAGTCCGTAGCTTACAAACTACTTAAACCTAGGTAAACTAACCTACGGAAAAACACACACACCCATGCGCCAGGGAGGACTCGAACCTCCACGGCGAGCAACCGCACGCTCCGCAGCGAGGTGCTTTAGACTGCTCGGCTGCTCCACCGTAGCTGACTTTATTCCACTTTGTGTTCTCACTAGACTAGTAATGGCACTCAGCAGATCCTGTACCTCTTCTTCACTTTCACTGAGGACACCATTGTCATCCGAAAATCTTATCAGTGATGTTCTTTCGCCCTGAATTTGTCCCATTGCCGCATCTTCCTCTTATTTCCTTTATTACTTCTTCTATGTTTTTAGTGTACATTAGGAGCGATAGATTGTATCTCTGCCTTACGCCGTTCTTAAACCGAGCACTCTGCTCTTGGGTTTGCTGTGTCATTACTGCCTCTTCGTCAGACAGGCGTCTAGGGACAGTAGTGCGTCGGACCCCAGTTACCCGTACAAACCGATAGATGTCTCTACGGTCATGGTACCATGATGCTATGCTAGTCCAGGGTTTCTATTTACTATTCCAGCTGTTTAATTTACGTAAATATTTCTACCTTCGTATTTTGAAATTCGAAATAGGAATCATTCTAAGACTTTAGTATTACTGTAATAGAAGTGCCTGTAATATTCTATGTTATTTCTGAACACTGCGCTAGTCAAATGACAAGTAAGACTTTCAAGCAGTCTAAAACTTGGAGTTCGAAACTTAAACAGTAAAAAGACGCAACATAAAGCAGAGGATACTTTTCTAATAAATAAATATATTAATATCTGTTTTGTTATTGAGAATATTCACATGTTAGTTTTCGAGTGTCATGTACATGAGAATGAATGGTAATGGTGTATTAAATAATGTTACTATTTCACAGATAACGGAAAAGATCGGCTTTTAGAGGAAACTCAATGTATTCCACCATGCCACCCTAAAGAAATAATGGAAGTGAGATCTCCATAAGTGCTCAAATTAATGTGATTTGCTGTAAAAGTGATAAGTGCTTTAGATACTAAGCTATTATTTGTGTTTGAGAACTTTAACATTGTTCTCATGATGAATACCAAGTAGGCTGAAACGACTTATTGTACTGAAACCTTTCTGCAAGAGTAGGTGTACAATGGAAAATGTAAGATTTCTTCAAATGGTGGTAAAGCTGTTTGCAGACTATGGAAGAGTTTGCAAGTATGTAACTAATTGTTGTTTTTTCATTGCGTTAATAATATACTAGTTAGCAAATTAACTGCGATTTGCACAGTGTTCGTCTGCTCTGCGGACCACAGCTAGAACCACATGGATCTGAAGATGGCCCCTGAACCCATCTGTATCCTTCCTTTCTTTTCCAGGAAGATTTCAAGGAGTTGTTTTTCTTTTCTTCTTTGACGGTGGCACCTGAATAATTGGCGATATCATATTAATTTAGCTTCGGCGAAAGTGGCGGTGGCACTAGATTTTTTTTGTTTTGTAGATTTAGTTAGAAAATTTTTGGAGGTAATATAAGTGATACGAGCTAAAGCTTGAACAAGGCAAAGCTTAGGAGAAAAAGTATATACGAAAAAAAAATGAAAAAAAGACATATATGTGTGGGCGGTGGTTCGTTTCTCACTTCCGACAATATTTTTATTTTTCACCTTGACTCCCAAAAGTTTTCTGACATATTTATTAAATAGAATTTAAGTGTTGCATATTCTGACATATTTACAAGTACAACAGCTGTTTCTTAAAAGTGCGTTTGTTCTATTTAGTGAACATGCTGTGAAATATGGTCTAACAAATTGTAAACATTGTCTTCTGAACTAAAGTACCTGCACATAAAGTGCGGACACATTGTTATAATCAATTTTCCAAATGATAAGGTGATACAAATAGTTTCATACATTGACTAGAAAGTACAGACAAAGCTCTTGAGATCAGTTAAATGGCTACAGTATTCGCGCAATTATCTCATAAACAGTGTATATAGGACGCAAGACTTTGTATAACGGCGGTTGCAAAACATGAACAAGGCACTTCCGTCTCATTAAGAAACGACAGCTGCCACATAACTCCAGTACATAATCTAAATATAAAATTATTTGTATCAGCATGACATTTAGAACATTAATTATTACAGTGTGTCTTCAGTTTATATGCAGGTAGTTCACGAGATAATGTTTACAATTCGTTGGCCCATATTTCACGGTATTTTCACTAAAGAGAACAAGTGCACTTTTTAGAGAAAGCGCTTTTATACGTAAATAAGTCGAAATATCGTAAAATTTGAATTCATTTTAATTAATAACAGCGTAAGAAAAGTTTTAGGAGTCAAGAAAATATCTCTAATATCTCTATACTTATAAGACGCATTTGTTGTCTGTCTCTCTGTTTTCTTATAACTCAAGATCCAGACAGCCAAACAACGTGATATTTGGTACACGTACACAAAAATTACATGGGAAAGATCCTTAAACAGGTTTCGTTTGCTTTTTTTTTTTTTTTTTTTTTTTTTTTTTAAACCAACCGGAACATTTGAGAAAAAGTGAAAGTGCGTTTTCAATGTGTCCGTGTAAATCTATATCTTCGCCCTGATCTTCATGAACCTTCAAAAGAAGAGGAAGGGCACTGTCTAGATAAAATTTCGTTTAGTGTATGGTGGAGGGTACTTAAGGATTTCGCCAAAATCCACAGTTTTACTCAAATTCAAATGTTTGAAGAGCTTATTGGACTTAACTACGGGGTCATTAGTCCCTAAACTCACAAACTACTTATGAACTAGCTAATACTAAGGACGGCACAAATATCCATGCCCGAGAGGGGATTCGAACCCCCGACCGTAGTGGCCGTGCGGATCGTGACTGGCGCGCCGCAGACCGCTCGGCCACCGCGGCCGGCAGAGTATTTCATTGTGGCAAAATGTGTAACCTTTTTCGGCGAAATCACTCTGTTTCACATTAGCACCAATATCAAGGGTTATTCGTCAATGTGGCATTTATTGATTGTAATTTACAACTAATTGAACTAAGTTCGACATTTTTTGGTACCTCTTAATTGTGCAGTTACTTTCAAATAGCAACACGCGAGTTATAAGGAGAAAGTCAAGAAAATACGAAAGGGAGGTTGGCGTCTCTGCGGGACAGAGCTTGCGACCGTAGAGACGTCTATCGGCTCGTACGGGTAACTGGGGCCGACGGACTACTGGTCCTAGACGAAGTGGAAGTGGCGTATCCGGGATCGTGGTCTGGTAGGAGCTGAGGTCAATCACCTTTACTCATACTGGAACAATTTATCCCTTTCTCCCCCCCACACCTCTCTCTCTAGGGGAGGCTGCAGTGAGATCTGAGGAGAAGGCCTCCAGGAGGGTCTGGGGAAGGCTGCAGATAACAGCCCCTCCCCCCCCCCCCCACCAACCGGGATACGCCGCTGCTCTTGGTTCTTGTATATACTGTAGCGTAGTCCTATTTATCTCAGCATTTTAAACAACTTGCACTATTTTACACTGTCGAAGGCTTTTTTTACCAGATCTGTAAATCTAAGAACGTGTCTGATTTTTCTTCATTATCAAGCACAGAGTGAGATGCGCCTCTCTTTCGGCGTATGCGGTACACAACTTTGATACCGTAGTTCTCAAATCTCAACCGCTTCGGCAAACTTCGTTTCGGAATCACCAATAATTTTTGAACGTTCTTTTTCACTTCGTCTAAACAATAAATAACTAAATTCCCTCATCAGCACTTAGAACTCTGTTACGACAATGATTGACACTTGCTACGAGTTGATGTACGTTGCCATTCGTGGACAAGCGCAACCTGTGGGGTAATTCGGGAAGTAAATGCCATTGGGTAATAATAATAATTAAAAAAAAAAAAGGAATTGAGTACAGATAAAGAAATCAATTCACTTCACAAAATTCTTTAGCGCTTAAATCATTTACAGCATAGCCGTCCCCCACCTTCCAATTTTCCAGTCAAAGAGTGGTGTAAGTTAAGTATTCCTTCGTCGTAGAGTGTTGGCGCCTCTATTGTCAACCATGTGGTAACATATTCTTTTACATCTTCAACATTGTTGAAGCGCTTACCACGAATGAACGACTTCAGATGCCGATATTGATGGAAATTGCTAAGATCGAGGTCGTCAACGTAGGATGGCCAAAACCGACCCAGTTAAAACTCTAGTTGTTGTGTCCCATCTGCAGTAGACGTCCATTTCTGTAATAGTCATGCACCAAATCACGCAATTATGCTCACCACCGGAGCACTCACTGCATGTTCACAATAAACGTCGTAGACTTGACGATGACTGTCATTCGGTGTAATGGTTTTAACATTTACAAAAGTAAACATAAGTCACGCGCTGGGTCAGTTTCGATCAACAACACCATTATGAACAATCACTACGAGTGACACACAACACAGACCTCACTCGGCGTCACTTCGTTCTACTTGTGCCAGATACTACTTACTGCTCATGACGGAACTGAGACCATAGCAGTTCCCAGGAAATAATTGAAACGGAACTTACTTTCCGAAATACAGTCTTTTTTGTCCAACCGTTGTTGTTTGCATGTCACTTCTGCTACTGACTAGGCGCCAGCAAGGTTTCGGCTCCAGGAAAATCAATTTTAAAATCAAATGTTTGTTAAGCTTAAGGGAATTAACTGCGTGTTGATCAGTCCCTAAACTCTCAAACTGCTCATGAACTACCTTATACTAAAGACGATACAAACATCCATTCCCCGGGGGGGAAGGGGGAGGGCGGCATCGCGGATCACAGCATAGCGCCTCAATGCGTTAGGCCCCTCCGCCGCGGGCCATCAATTTTCATGGTAAAGTAGACTCTGTAGAAGAGTAGAGGGCAAGTTTAACTTGGCGACTCGTATTTATTGGACTCATACCAGTATTCGCTTTGATATAATTACGAGAGCTACGAGAAGAGACGAGGAATTAGCAAAGTTCTTGTTCACGCTTTAATACGAGGCGGGTCCAGAAAGTAAGTTCCGTTTGGTAATAAAATGAAATTGTGCACGGAGACAGAGGAAATTTTTATTGCACAAAATTCTACAACACTTAAACTACTTTTCCACCTAACTTCCGAAATTTTTCAGGCATTTGTCATAGCGTGGCGCTAGGTTTTGTATACCTTCTTTGCGTTCGTTTCGTGTACAAGTTGGTGCCTCTTGTAGCTCTTTGCATGTACAGGTGAATGGGGTACCCCAGGGCTCTGTCCGGAGTGTTCCTCTGTTTTTAGTGGCGATTAATGGTCTAGCAGCAGCGGTCGGTTCCTCAGTCTCCACCTCTTTGTATGCTGATGACTTTTGTTTATATTTTAGCTCTTGCAGTATACGTGCTACCGAACGACAGCTGCAGGGAGCCATACGCAAAGCACAGACATGGGCCCTCGCCCATGGGTTTCAATTCTCTGCTGCCAAGACCTGCGTTATGCACTTCTGCCGGCGTCGGATAGTCCATCCACATCCCGAGCTTTACATAGAAGACCACCTGCTCAATGTGGTGTAAACGCATCGTTTCTTGGGGCGAGTGTTTGACGACCAGATGACATGGCTTCGTAATATCCGTGAGCTCAAGCAGAAGTGCTGGAAGCACCTTAATGCTCTCCGCTGCCTCAGTAACACCACTTAGGGAGCAGACCACAGTAAGCTGTTACAGTGCTTTAAGGCACGAATGGACTACGGCAGTTCTGCTTATGGTTCAGCATCGCCATCAGCACTGCAGTTGTTGGACCCAGTCCATCACTGTGGTGTTAGACTTAGGACAGGAGCTTTTAGGACAAGCCCTGTGAATAGTCTGCTTGTGGAGGCTGGGGTGCCTCCTCTGAAAATCAGGCGGCAACAACTGCGGCAACCACAGTCCGTGGTTTACCTTACCACCTCAACAACCACTCCGTCTTTTCTAATACAGTACTCCGCATTCCACATAGACGACCGAGATCGTGTGGTGTCCGTGTTCGCTCCCTTTAGACTGAACTGGAGTTTGCTCCTCTACCACCCTCTTCCAATTCCAGTTGCGTACACCACCATGGTGTCTACGTCGGTCCCACCTTCGACTGGAATTGTCACAGTTCTCCGAAAACGTCAGTTCACCCTGAGACAATTCGCTGCCATTTTTTGTCAATTATTGATGGATTCTGTAGCTCTTCAGTAGTCTACACCAACGGCTCAATGGTAAATGGTCGTGTTGGCTTTGCCTATATGTTTTCAGGACACACTGAGTTACGCTCCCTACCAGATGGCTGCAGTGAATTCACTGCGGAGCTGGTCGTCATCTATCACGCACTCGAACATCTCCGTTCCTGCCCAGGGGAGTCCTTCGTCATCTGTAGTGACTCTCTGAGCGGTCTCCAAGTGTCTCAACTAGTGTTTTCCAAACCATCCTTTGGTTGTTGCAATGCAAGAGTCCATCTACCCCCATTGAACAACGAGGGCAGTCAGTGGCATTCCTTTGGACTCCGGGACACGTCGGGATATACGGCAATGAGCTGGCTGACAGTCTGGCCAAAGAGGCCACCCACAAGCCTGTCCTCAATATAGGCATGCCATCTGCTGATCTCCGTTCTACACTACGCCGTAAAGTTCTCGGTTTGTGGAGTAGTGAATGGAGCACCCTACAGGTGCCCAACAAATTGAGGTGTATCAAGGAGCCAACCAACGTGTGGAGGACCTCCCTGCAGACCCGTCGCAGGGACTCTGTCGTTCTCTGCCGGCTGCGTATCGGCCATACTTGGCTTACGCACGGCCACCTTCTCCGTCGCGAGGATCCTCCTGAGTGTCGATGCGATGCGCGTTTGACATTCGTCCACATCTTCTTGGAATGCTGGAGAGGGGGGGGGACTCCAAATACCTCGAAAGATTATTACTTTTTTTTAGCACCCTTGGCCTCTCGTTCTGGGTTCTCCAATTCTCGAAAGCTATTTTTTTAATATATATAGTTACACACGTATTTCCCAGTGGACGGGGGCCTCATTTCTTTTTGCCGCCGCCCAGAGCCTCCGACAGTCCTTGTGCGCCACTGCGTATTTCCTGAACTGTGTGTCTTAAAATAACATAATAATCCACGTACTTAGAGTGGAATATTAGGAAATTCTGGAAAATGTGTTACAAATAGAGTTGCTGGTAAAGAAGTGATAAATTACAGCTTTCTATGTCATGAGGCGATTTTTAATGCATTTCATTCTCTATGACGTCATTTCTCCTTAAATACGAGCCGTACTGTGATACAATTGCCGAGTAACAATCAGTGGTATATTTGAATACTGTCCATAATATGCCTCGAGACTGCAATCAGTAGTAGATGTAATAAAATTTAACGTAATGTCGTCCGCCTTCGTTTTACTGCATGAACAGCGGAAAAGTAGTGAGCAATAAATTTCTTTCCTTTCATCATTTAACAGGAGTTATAGGGCAGAATAAGTTTCGTAAGTATTTGAAATTGTGTGTGAAGTTTTTCACAGATAACTAAAGGCTGTAATTCTCAAGTAGTGGACGAATGAAGTCCCGTTATGCACGTTTCTCATAATGCAGTAGTATTTTGTGAACGCCATTGTTTGTCATGTATTTCCACTGTTATGCGTCGTAGGCGATTTTTACCACACAGCGATTATTTCGTAACGATAAAGAATATTAACACCAAGTTTCGTTGAAATCATTTCATTCGTTTAGGACGAGATGTGTAACATAGTCGCATAATGTGACAATTTTTCGAGAGTTTTCTTGTTTATGACATCATCCTGAACTATTTGTCGTATGTGGTTCTTACTAGCTCAGCGAATGTTGTCTGATAGCAAGAAAGACGCTTATTAAATTTGGTTGAAATTGGTCCAGTAGTTTATATGTAGATGTGGAAGACTCATAGAAACAAACAAAGAAAATTATACTGTTAATAGGAGTACACGAAAACCGAGGAACCGATCTTTAATATTAATTATACAATGAGGTCAATGAAACTTATATATTCATTTCTACGTCGGTGCTACACAGAACATGATAGTACTATCAAAAAGGAAAAATTACTGATGTTCTGCAAAATTATTTATTGAATTCCTAACCGGCTTTCGGCTTCATGGTCATCACCAGGTAACAAATGAATGTCGCTAACATACGTTCGCATAGGTCTACTTACAAAGATGTTGTTATCACAGATACAAATTGACATGTTCACAAGGAAGTGTTACATTTTTATGGAAACTGTTTATGCCACTGAATTACGTTTCCTAATGAAAATGTCAAAAGTCTATGTTTATATGTAGAGGTTCGAAGCCTGAATGTTTTCGTTAAAAAGGAAGGGGGCCGCTGGGAGGTACATTGTGAAATAGTACTAAAATGGTAACAGTGGATACATTTAACAAACTCATAAAAGCTGAAGTTGATAACTACACCTTGTTTTAGTAGAGGAGGAAAGGGGAACTGGATTTGATCATACCGAACTAGCGTCCTGCGCCATATGTTTGTTGACGTGTAGTATTGACAATAGTATCATGTTTCTACTTTTCTTGTAAATGTAAGATTTCACAGTCTACATCGTATGGTTTTCTGAGCGTAGATGTTCTCAAAGGTAGAATTTTCTTTTTTAACCTCTAGTTTGTGTCACGTTCTGATAGTCTAATATCTACAGCTCTGCTAGACTAACCAATATACACTTTTCCACAATGTTTGCACGTTGTCTTATACACACCACTCTGTGTTAGGGGTTCAGTTTTGTCTTTACTATTGAATATTTTCAAATGAAGTGTGTATTATAAAATGCAGGTCTGTAATTTCGAGATTTTTACTTTTTAGCAAGGTAACCTGAAATTTTGCCTAAATGTGGTATGTACGTTATATTACTATTTCAGTACTATTTCACAATGTAACAATCTCCCTACCTGCCCCAACCCTGTTTAATGAAAATATTCAAGCTTTAAACCTCGACATATAAACATCACCTTTTTATATTTTTGGAATTCAGTAAATGTAATTCAGTCCCATAAAAATGTAACAGTTTCCATAAAAATATAACACTTTCTTGTGAACATGTCAATTTGTATCTGTTATGATAAAATCTTTATAAGTCGCCCATGCCCGAGGGAAGACTCGAACCTCCGACGGCGAGCGGCGGCGCGACAACGCAGCTAGGCGCCTTGGAACGCTCGGCCACTCCACCGTGGCGCCGGTTAGAAACTCGATAAATTTTGCAGAGCATCAGGAAGTTTTCCCTTTTGATAAGAAACATATAATTCGGCAAGTTAACAATATGTGCAGAAAATAAAAATCATGTGTGAACGTAACCGTTACCAGGCCATTCCACACAGGCCTGGAAAGGCTCATCGGGCCTGCAAACAACACTGACCTCATTCAACACCCATGTGAAAGAAACGGCGACATCAGCAATAAAAGCTATGCACAATATTCAACAGCCTCAAAAAGTCTAAATAAAAACAGCGATGGCATTATTCGGAGCGGCCATAGCACTAGCAGCAACATATGAAATCCACTTAATCTGGGACAAAGTGAAAGCGATCTTATAGTATTGGAAAAAATAAAGGCTCGCTACATGAAACACGTCCTGCGCATCGGGAAGACGGCTCCTTTACAAAAGAAACCTTCTATATAGAAGAAATCAGTATGCTTATGCTCCTACCAAGCACCGACACCTACGAAAGCATGTGCAAAACATTAATAAAAAAATTTCAAATGTTTGTAAAGTCTATGGGACTTAACTACGGGGTTATCAGTCCCTAAACGTACAAACTACTTATGAACTAACTAAGACTAAGGACGGCACAAATATCCATGCCCAAGGGGGGATTCGAACCCCCGACCGCAGTGGCCGTGCAGACCGTGACTGAAGCGCCTCAGTCCCCTCGGCCACCGTGGCCGGCAAACATTAATAGAAAACCAAAATTCTATGTGGAGCGACTTCTTTTCAACTGACGCCATGCTGACAAAAGAATGGAAAGAGGCAAACTGTGAATTCCGACATGTAATAACGCTATATGCTACCCATGGCCTCCACCACAATTTCTGTCGAAAGAAGATTTTCCACCAGCCAAATGAAGACTATGTACCTGAACTGTGCAACTAACACTGTGAACAATAATATGTAGAAAACGCCAAATGTCTGTAACACATGTAGGACTAATGTAAATGTGATATGTATTTGCACACTGTGCGCATTTACAATAACAATATAGGCCCACTGGGTACTGACCGGCCGCCGTGTCCTCCTACGTCCGAAGGCGTCAGCAGGTGCGGCATGGAGGGGGGCGTGGTCAGCGCCCCGCACTCCCGGCCGTTGTGTCTGTTTTCCAGACCGGAGCCGCTACTTCTCCATAAAGCAGCTCCTCAGTTGTCCTCACAAGGGCTGAGTGCACATCAGTAGCCACCAGCGCTCGCCAAACCCCAGCGGTCACCCAAGAGCTAACCAAGTCCGAAAGTACTTAACCCTTTGATTTGATTTCTGTCAGGGAAGCCAAAACAGTCTTGGTCCAACCCGCCACTGCCCGCACCGAAACAAAGTTTATTGTACGGTATCGCTCCCTGTATATCTAGTAAAAAATGTTCAAATGTTTGTATAGTCTATGGGACTTAACTACGGGGTCATCAGTCCCTAAACTTACAAACTACTTATCAACTACCTTATACTAAGGACGGCACAAATATCCATGCCCGAGGGGGGATTCGAACCCCCGACCGTAGTGGCCGTGCAGACCGTGACTGGAGCGCCTCAGTCCCCTCGGCCACCGCGGTCGGCATATCTAGTAAAGCCAACCAATGCCCTTGAACAGTGCATGGAGTCCCTTTACCAGTTCTTTATTAGACACAATTTCTTCGGGTCTGGTTGTCCCAAATTTCTGTGCCTTTTACTTTCCAATGCAATGCATTCGAAGATTAGATGTGATGCAGTTTCATCACCGTCATCACAGATCCTACATTTAGGGTCCTCTTCTGTTATTCCCATTGTACGTAGGTGTTTTCTGAAATTCCCATGGCCTGTCAGCAATCCAACCATGAGTCTAATCTCTCTCCTGTTCAGACCCAGGATTGCAGAGCTTCTTTTAAAACATGGCTTTGGCATCATTACCTTGCCATGTTTTTGTTGATGGACTTTGGTCCAATATTCTACGTGCTGTCTTCTGAGCCAGTTACGTAGCTCCAATTTGATCATTGCCTTGGTGATTGTCAGGACAGGTTCCGGTCCAATAAATGGAGTCTCTGCCCCCATCCTGGCAAATCTGTCGGCATGTTCGTTGCCACTGATCCCCGAGTGGCCAGGGACCCACAATAGGTTTACTCTATTGCTTTCCCCTAGCTCCACCAGAACCCTGTGACATTCTGCAACAATTTTAGACCTTGTAGCAGGAGCTGCCAGTGATCTCAGGGCTGCCTGTCTGAATAGATATAGATGCTACGATCTTTGTAGCACCTACGCTAAATCTCCTCCACGCACGCCCTGATGGCACTTAACCCTTTATTTGGCAATGTTGCTCTCAAGCAACATCAAAATTGCGCTTGGTTTTCTTATACATGTATCAAGTTTCATCCTTGGATGGGCAACAGTGCTTGAAACTAACATCTAAGCCCTCCAATAAAGTGATGTTTCGTTGTCTTTTGCGAAAAGTTTAGCAATAAACTAAATTTTTAGCGGACAATCCAAGCATACGTTACCGAGGTACAGGTTGGTTTCAATTTTGTGACGATATTTTTCGTAATACATGGAAAAGTGCCTAAAAAAGGGAAAGAGGCAGCCTTGAAGTTCAATTATTATGGAAAATTGTTGACGACTTCTTATATGGGAGACTGATAATGGAGTTTTGTTTATTGGGAAGAAGAGGTCTGGTAGGCCACTATAAAATGGGCAGCAAATCCAATAGAAGAATGAAACAGCTTCTCCTGTACCAGTGAATGATGTACGGTATGACAGATATGACAATATGTTTTCACTTGACAGATTAAGGGCCAAAAAGAACTTCCAAGTTTTGTCTTCAGCGATACTTGACTGTAAAATGTGGAAATCACGGGACTGTTGTGAACTTTGTACAAAAAAGACTTGTTTTCACACTAAGTAGTCCAAAATTCGATAGTTTCTATAGTCATAAGAACAACACTGTAGTATTGCTACTGTACCTCCATGCGAAGTTTTTGGGCAATGTTACTTACAAACCAGAAACTATATTTTGAAAAAAAAAAGAAAAAAGTATAAATCTGTTCACATTTAAGTAACGTAATATTTTTTCTTCTCGTGATTTCTGTGTTTGCCCAAGACTGGCGTAGCGTACCCAGAGGGGGAGGGGGGGAAGGGGCCCTCTGACTCTGCAGCTCCCCGCCCCCCCCCCCCACCGCAGACCTAGCTGCAGCCTCACCTACGGGTAAAGGCACAGCAGCCCTACTCTTTCTTTTAGAAATCACGTCAGCCCGGTGATTGACTTAGCCCCCCCCCCCTCCAGAACATGATCCTGGATACGCCACTGGTGCCAAATAAAGGGTTAAACTTCGGTGATCTAGTGGCAACCAGTGTATCCCCTGCAACACGGCCGCTGGCCAAACCGTTAAAAGTGGTAAAAGTAAACAGATGCTGTCATGTCTACAACTCTGATGTTACCTTTTTTATCGACTGAAGTACTACCAACTTCTGACCTATGTAACGGTAAGATGGAATGATCAAATGTTTGACGCGGCGGAGTGGCCGAGAGCATTGAGGCGCTATGCTCCGATGCGCGAGGCCCCTCTCCGTCGGGGCACAGCGCTTAGAAGTTAAAGTTCCGTCACTTCTGTTTTCGTCGTATCTTCTGTAATTGTAGTTGCTGCGCTCTCCGACAGATTCCGCAACGATCGCTAGTTGCTTAGAGCCCTGTATTACAGGGCTCTATAGTGGCTGGCTGAAAGTAGATTTCCAACAGTGCGCCTCGTAATACGTTCAGAATTGTTGTTGTGGATAGCAGTGTTTCGTGACATTAAATAATTTTCTATCATAAAATTGCCGTGGAGTAATATTTACGCGCGTGTGTGTAGACTTTTTATGCATTTACTGATAATTTGTGTGGTGTACTGAATTATTGCCATCGGAGAAAGAAACCTGTGTTTGTGAATTATGCCGTGCTGTTTCGTTCCCGGGTGTCGATCTGGATACGACAAGTCACACAACGCACCCACACTGTAGCGGCCAACGAACAGCAAACGGTCCATTAACTGTTCGCCTTTTTTTCTAACAAAACTACTCTCTCCCTCTCTTTCAATAGCTGATTGTATGTTCTCACTAGCAGCATTCTCTTCAGATTTTTTACTTTCCGTTTGAGACTATCGACAATTTTTCTTGCATCAGTCTCACTATCTGCATAGCGCTTCTAGATGCTATGCTATCTGCTACATGGGAAGCACTAGGTACTGCAACTGGTGTACAAATCGCTGATGTTTCGGTACCCGAGGGCACTGTTTCCTTCACTACTCTCTTTGGAGGAGATATGCATGGTTTCAAGTGAGTTGATAAATAGCTTGGCAAGTTTGGAAAAATATGAGGCACTGAACCCGGCTTTAACTTCCATCTCGTTCTCGGTATTTCGACCCTGTTTCCTTCTATAACGAAGGAGTCAGTTTTAAGAAGCAAATCATCAGCGAAATGTCTGTCACATACGTATGATTCACTTGTTAATTGTAAGTCCTTCCTCGGAATAACTTTAGCCCATTTAGCAAACTCACTGGCGCTCTTTGGTGGTCTAAAAAAAGTGCCTACCTACTGCAGCTGTGACCTTTATTGCCATAAAAGACTTCGGATCAATAAATGGCCTTTCTTATTTGACTTATCCGTCTGAAAGCGTCCTCAACATTCTTTTACAGATTGAAGCAATTCTTGAAAAGAAACTGTCTTCCGTTTCAAATCTGTGGGGTGATATTTTTATGAGTGTTTGGACAACACTGACGAAATTGTTTTAGGAATAAGTGATTTAGGATGTTGTGTGGAACATAAACTTGACCTTGCCGGTAAATTAAATTTCCATTTCATGAAGTGCCGCTTTTTCTTTCGCACGAAAGAAATCAGCAGAGAGATCTTGGCGACAAAGACTGCAAAGTCATCACCCAAGCTTTCCAAAGTTTCCGACAACTAACACCTACAAATTAGATTGGTGAGTTTATAATACATTTTACATATTATATTTTAGTATGTATTATTGATTGGTATGTCCTTTTATAGATCATTTTTCTGCATGTTAAGCTATAGGCCTATTTTTAGCATCGTCGGTGTATTTTATTTGCTTATTATACATGACCCGATATTCGTAATTGCCTTAAAGGATATCAACGTTTTATATTTTCAATGCAGATGGCATAATTCCCTTATCTTGTATTAATCTTTAAAATTGTGTAAGATCCGAGTAGTGCATATACGGAAACGTTCCTCTCCCAGCGCTTAGCGACGGTGGAGCCACCTAGCGGCAGGCCCACGTAAACTTGTCGAGTGCCTACACTTCTTCTTCTAGACGCTATGGTCGGGGATTCGAATCCCCCCCCCCCTCGGTCATGGATGTTTTTGTGTCTCGTTTCCGCCGGTTGTTGTAGGTGTCGGTGTCCGAGTAGAGAGAGACCGACACAGAGAAATAGGATGCACGCTTGTGCAGGTACGGAGGTGACCAGCCAGTGGGACAGAAACTAGAAACTCTAGACTAAATTAGAACAAGTTGTATATTTCGTAGAAATACGATAATACTTATCTTTTACAAAGTTCAAGACTGCAGAATGCTGATACATAGTTTAGATAGAGGCCTGCCTATTGATGATTGCTAGTGCCTATCCGACAGCCAAGTCTTAACTGGTGCCTATCTGATTCCCAAGTGGCCGATGCAGCAGTCGTGGCCACGAGCGGAGTTGCAGCAGAGGGCGCTCGTGGCTGACGTCGTAAGAACGCCGCGCCGTGCGTGCATGGCGGCGTGCGGCGAAAGTAGGTGGCGCGAACTTTAGAATTGTGCGACACCACAGAGGTTTGTGCCGTCTTTAGTTCATAAGTAGTTTGTAAGTTTAGCGACCGATGACCCCGCAGTTAAGTCCATTAAGCTTAGCAAACATTTGAACAATTTGATCAAATGCTTGTAAAGCTACTACTTCCACTGACTTCCACTGAAGACAACACACACCCATGCCCGAAGGAAGACTCGAACCTCCGGCGTAACCTCGCACAGTCCGTAGCATGACGCCTTAGACTACGCGGCCATTCCGCGCGGCCAAGACATCGTAGCAACGAAGTCGTTTTTCATTAGCTTCGTTTGTTCGCTTCTTTTCTTCTGTAAAGGTGGCTTTCTGGGTACTTGCCTCCGTTACCACAAAATAAATTCCTAATTTTTAATTTCTGGATTTTTAATATCTACTAAGCCGCGAAAGAGGTAATGGATAGAGTGGTGAAGTACGAGGAGATGAAACGCTGGAGGAGGGGAAGAAGGAGATGTACAGAGACTGGATGTAGGTAGGAGGAGGAGGAAGGAAACGAGTAGTTAAATGGGTATGATGAGATACAGATTGGGCTAGAGTGTAACTGGACAGCTTGTAGCAAACGATTGCTTTTAAGCGACTGTATCAATTACATGTCACTTGCTACAAAGTCGGTAAACAAATGAAAAAAAATATGCTGCAAAAGGACAACTTATTTTCTGTAAAACAACTTCATTCCCAACAGACGGCAGCGCAAAACAGGGTATTGATTTGACTGCGGTGTTTTCTTGATTGCTTATGTTTGGCCGGCCGCGGTGGCCGAGGGTAGAGCACAGGAGAGGCAGGCAGGCAGGCTAAACCTTGAGCAGAGACAGAAGAGGAAATGAGCAGAACAGGACATGGATCAGTTCGTTCTAGAGCAATCGTGTGTACTGCATCATCAGTCACTCCATTTTAAAAATCTCACCCTTGACACCATTATCAGTTTGTGAAGTAGTCTACATCCTATGTCTTGAAATTATCTTCGCCTTTTTAAGATATGTAATTTTATTGTAGTTGTCAGATACAGTTCTAGAAAACTTGACCTGAAAATATAAACCATTTACAAATAATCACAATGCCTGTAGATTGGAGGAATGATTGGAAATGTTTTGGAAAGTCAGTTTCTGTCCAGTACCTGATAATTGATAATGCTGAGAAACCAGCTGTAAGAACTTTTATAGGTAAATGTATTTATTTGGCTGGTTCTCATTCTGTATAGGTTTTAAGTGGTCATACATTAAAGAATTTTGTGAGAAGGAATCTAATTTTCTTTTGAGGGACCAAATTATAAGTATGAAACTGCAGGCTTTCAGGAGTTTAAAGGTGTCCTCATTAATTTATTGTAAAGTTCTTGCCATTTTATCATATATAGGAGTTTTAGTAAATTACTATGAAAGTTGCAAGTGGATGAAGAGTTGTTCTGTATGCATAGATTTTCATGCAGTAAATACTTAGTGAATACAAAGATCTGTAATCCCAGTGTCACTAATTACTGGTTTCTTTGTTCCATCTTCCCCTCCGTTTCTTTTTGGATCCGAGTTTTTGGATGAACCAAGGGCTCACCTGCATAAAAGGTCAGTTGCTGGTGACTGTATATCTTTAATTTTAAAAAAAAAAAGTCCTTTTTGTACTTTCCAAACCAAATAGGCCATGTGAATGCATTTATGTATAATAATTTTCCTGTGTTCTAAATAAATTTTTTCTAAGAAAAAAGGGGGGATTGCGGCGCGTCAGTCACGGTTTGCACGGCCACTAAGGTCGGGGGTTCGAATCCCCCCTCGGGCATGGATATTTGTGCCGTCCTTAGTATTAGCTAGTTCATAAGTAGTTTGTAAGTTTATGGACTGATGACCCCGTAGTTAAGTTCCATAAGCGCTACAAACATTTGAATTTTTTTTTTTTTTTTTTTTTTTTTTTTTTTTTTTTTTTTTTTTTTGCCCGAATTCTTTGGTTTACTTGGGTACGCAAATCACCTCAGACCTTTACCAGTGATGTAATGGTTTTCTTATATTTTAGGACACAAGTACATAACTCGCAAAGAAAGCATTTACATCTGATGATGGTCTCAGGCTCGATAGTAAAATCATTTTCATAAAATCTCATGGCTGGTTGCTGTAATTTCCGCATAGTAATTTACGAAAACACCTGTGGAGCTCTCACAATGTAATGGGTAAAATATTTGTTAGTAGTAGTTTATCTTCAAAGTGGCATGCAACAATGCTAGTTCATTGTGTTACCGCGCGCTGAGGAATATGACAGTGTCGTCTCTCCGGAGACGGACTGGTAACAAACGTGTACCTCTTACTCACGTCCGTGGAGGAAATGTCCTTGACAATGGCTTCAAAACGCTGACGCACAGCCAACAGCAGTATCAGCGAAGGCCAAAGACTACGGTAACGCCGTAATATTTCCATTACGTTACCTCTTATTTGCAGACTAACAAAAGCGTCTCTCTCTGTCCTTAATATCGACACTCACTAATGATCCGACTGCAGTTTCTGACGTAAATATCGTAAGACGTTTGACATTAAAAATCCCACCTATTGTCTTCGTCAAGAGCTAAGTAGCGTTTTATTTATAGAGCTGCAAAACACCGAGCAGTTCATCTAGGTAGACAGTGATGAATAACGTGCGAAGATCCCACGTCAAGGCGTGAAAGTGTTTGCTTCTCGCCATTTTTTGGTTGACGTTCCTCGGGATTCTGCAGATTATGTGACACAAACAGAGGATTGTGAAAACATGTTGACAATGTCGACGGTGCGGGACGTGGCGACGTGACAGTGGTGATATATTGTGGCGGCAAGATGCTACGCTGAACGCCGACATCACCCGAAGGCACGGAGTCTGCTGGAACACTTGCACAGGGTCACTCTGACGAAGGCAGCCGTCGCCCGTCGATCACCACGCGAGAGACGGACGAAAAGCAGTCGGCTGTCGAGGAAAGAAGAACCGAGGTAGAGTTCCTGTGGCACGGCTATGGCTCTAAGTGCTCTTTTACAGCGTGTGTGTAGATTTATCAAACTGGATAGTCAGTGAGGCCACTGTGTGGATTGTTTTATTGTAACTAACTATAGGCTGGATGCAGACTGCAACGACGTTTTGAACCATCTTCTCTGTGTTGGACGGTGGGTACAGAATGAGTGATGAAACGTTAAGTTTCTCAAATCAGCGTTCAACGTTGAAATCACAGACAGTTTCTTTCATCAAAGTCAACATTGATATCACGTAGGGAAATGTGTTTAGATTATCCATCAGAATACTACTCTCCAGTTACTTTGAGGACGTGCGTTGCGGATTTGTGTGAAAATTCCGAGTATATGAAGTGGAAAAATAAACTATTTTTTAAAATGATGGAAATACGATTTAAACTTATCCTTACTATAGTGTGAATCGTGTGTCTAATAGTCATTGAATTAATTACAAGGAATTTTTAGAATAAATAGTGCTGTAGGATTTCTGAGTATCATACCAACAGAAGAACTAATAAATGGTGACTACTTATAGAAGTGGCGTCACTGTTTTAGTATTTAGCAGAAGTAAAATATTCTTATACGAAACTGATTGCGAAATAGTGAAAAGGTGAATATTACTATTCAGAATAAAAGGAAAATTTACCATGCACAGCTATCTAACTACAACCTACGTAACTTTCTGCTGTGAAACACTAGGCAAAAACTGAAGAAAGTAAGGTTAATGTTTCACGTCTCTTCAACATCTGGAGCACAGTTTGTGAAACTACTTTCATAGAGTAGCCAAATTATCGTGTTCAGGCGTCCAGCGTTTACTTGACAATCGAGGTTGTCTACTCATGGATTATCTATAACTCCGCGTTTGAATAGAATTAATGAAACACGTGCAAGTTACATTTCCTCTACTGCCTAACTTTTCTCAACGCACTGTTTATTCCTTCGGTAAATCTTTGTTTCTGGAGAACTCCTCTATACAGCGTGGTTCAAATGAAAATGTCCCGGATAAGTGGATAAGTTTTTACCACTTGTGGCGACGTCAACGGAGAAGGGAAAGACGTACTGTTACTGACAAGAGTATGGAGAAACTATCCATTAACACCCAGCCGAACGGTGACGCACATCTTAATATATATAAAAATTGAGGTGTTTGTGCCTGTATTTCATTCTGCAACCAAAATTACACATCGCAAACGAATAGTATTTGTATGTGGCAGTAGGTATCAGTTTCCCATTGTGCACTATGGTGGTAAAGGGATGATAACGATAACGGGGTGGGAGATATGAGAGTTGAAAGTTAGTAACTTATATAACATTCTACGTGTGGGTGTCAATACTTTGCTCTTCAGCAAAAACTACACAATGGAGACGAACGATCTCTCTGTGTTGTTGTAGTACAAAGTCTCCCGTTGTACACCAGAACAGTTCCGTGTCGATGGCTACAAGAGGGTGTAAGATATAGTGGTTGAAAATCGTCAGCTTA
Organism: Locusta migratoria; assembly: GCA_026315105.1. Taxonomy (NCBI): domain Eukaryota; kingdom Metazoa; phylum Arthropoda; class Insecta; order Orthoptera; family Acrididae; genus Locusta; species Locusta migratoria. The sequence continues at coordinate 309,831,055 of CM048746.1, forward strand.
TATAAAATTCGGACTGAAGACCGGCGATGACTTTTGACACTATAATAGCAAAGAGGTTATATATAGCAAAACGTGATCTTTTCTGCAACAAGCGTATTGCAGTTTGAAAAGTAAAACCACCAATAAAGATGCCAAAGCGTAAGAAAGAAATTTCGCGTTCTCGAACCGTTTCTAAACGACAGAAAACGGAGCTGAAAAGTGAATCTTCAGACGATATAAAACTTGAAATTTGTAGACGCTTATCTTACACTGTAGGCATCAACGATTTTTCGATTTTTTCATCCCTAAAAGGATGAAATAGCGGATGAAAGGTTTTTTGTAAATACGTTGATATTAAAGCAATTTTGAAGCAAGAAATACAAAACTTGCGATTCAGATTTTTTATTGGAATTTTTAAAAATACGTATTTCGTTCGATTATTTTGGACTTTCAATGGTGCAATAAGGGGTGGAAAGGTGTATCAAAATACTTGATTAGGAAAGCATTTTTAAAGCTAAATCGATGAAAATTTATATTTAGAAGTAGAAAGAACCAATGGATGCCATCCAGTCTACGCATGCGAAGCATCGAGAATAAAACTACTATATCCAATATTCACGCCTGACAACAGTTACCAAAGTTCAGTTTGGTCGCTGCTCCAACTGGCCACTTATGTCACCTGATATGTCAACGTGTGATTAATTTGTGTGGGGTGCATTGCAACTATCATAATCTTAAGCAACTGCAGCAGAAAATTTGGTTGAGGTGGCAGCAATTCTGGCTGTCCAGTTTCGTTCCGCTTTCCGCAACGTGTTGACCAGAGTCTAAAAGTGCCAAAAGGTGAACGGTGGTCACTTTCACCATCTGTTATAGTCAGGTTCCTAAAGGTATTTCCATTCTTCTGCTGCGTTTCGTTGTACTCTGGAACTCTTTTTTAGGCATATTTACTTGCCTCATTCTGTAACTCCAAGGAGCCTTATTTCCGTAACTGCGCAATTGATAATTCTCTTTTATTTAATGTCCACATTTTAATTCCGTATACCATTTTAAATCAGCTACCGAATATCAATGCACTAACATCGCTCCCTACTCATTGGTAAGAACTTCATTCCCTCTGAAGAAACGTCCTCTACGGCAGAGAAGAAATTCTGGTGGAAGATTTGCAGTAGGATTTTGGAACATATACTTTGTTCGAATATTATGTACTACCTCGAAGAGAACGACCTATTAACCAATAGTCAGCACGGATTCAGAAAGTATCGCTCTTGCGAAACACAGCTTGCCCTTTATTCACATGAAGTTTTAAGTGCCATCGACAAGGGATCTCAAATCGATTCCATATTTCTGGATTTCCGGAAGGCTTTTGATACTGTACCCCACAAGCGGCTTCTAATGAAATTGCGTGCTTATGGAATATCTCCCCCATTGTGCGATTGGATTCACGATTTCCTATCAGAAAGGACACAGTTCGTTGTAATTGACGGTAAGTCATCGAGTAAAACAGAAGTGATATCTGGCGTTCCACAGGGAAGCGTTATAGGTCCCCTACTCTTCCTCGTGTTTATAAACGATTTAGGAGATAATCTGAATAGCTCCCTTAGACTGTTCGCGGATGATGCTGTCGTTTATCGGTTAGTGAAGTCAACAGAGGATCAAAAGCAACTGCAAAGCGATTTAGACAAAATTTCTACTTGGTTCGAAAATTGGCAATTGACACTAAATAAAGAAAAGTGTGAAGTAATTCACATGACCACTAAAAGAAATCCGCTGAACTTCAATTACGCGATAAATCAGTCAAACCTTAAGGTCGTAAATTCTACCAAATACCTAGGAGTTATAATTACGAACAACTTTGACTGGAGAGAACACACAGAAAATATTGTGGGGAAGGCGAACCAAAGGTTACGTTTCATTGGCAGAACACTTAGAAGATGCACTAGCTCCACCAAAGAGACTGCCTACATCACACTTGTGCGTCCTCTCTTGGAGTACTGTTGCCCCTTGTGGGACCCTCACCAGGTGGGACTGACGGAAGATATTGAGAAGGTTCAGAGAAGGGCAGCTCGTTTTGTTTTAGCACGTTACGGGGGGGAAAGCGTCACGGAAATGTTGCACGAATTGGGGTGGAAATCATTAAAAGAAAGACGTTATTCATTGCGGCGTGATCTGTTTGCGAAGTTTCAATCACCGACTTTTAGTTCTGAATGTGAAAATATTTTGCTAGCACCCACCTACTTAGGGAGACATGACCATCCCAATAAAATAAGAGAAATCAGATCGAAAACGGAACGATTTAGGTGTTCTTTCTTCCCGCGCGCTATTAGAGAATGGAACGGTAGAGAAAAGTTATGAAAGTGGTTAATGAACCCTCTGCCAGGCACTTAAATGTGATTTGCAGAGTATATATGTAGATGTAGAAGAGGCAACCCATCTCTCTTTCTCTCTCTCTATTAATACAGGCGTATCAAGGCACCGAAGTGTTGGGATGGAGTTTCTGGACCTATAGGTCTCTCGAGGTAATGAAACAAAATTTAAGTTTGTACATTTTTATTGCCAAGTTTACGCTTTGTCCTCAGGCCTAGGCCGCTACTGAAGCTCCTATAGCATAGGCTTGTGATGGAGTCTGTACAGTTAGCCGCCGCCAGGCGAAACAGCAAAAGATGCAGTTCCGTTTCTCGTGCGGTTGCCTTTCCTACTGGCAGACTCATGCCGTGTCAAAGCCTACTTTGTCCCGCCTTGCACTGTGTTTGGGAAGCTGCAGTGGCCCCTGTGTTGACCTCGACGACGAGGATAAGTCGTATCTCTGGCTGATGCCTACAGTCACAGAGTAACATATATTTGTCTGTGCTACAGTGCTGAGACGAAACAGTGCTGTCCGGTTCTCTTCTACAGCAAGCAGCAATCAGCGCGACGAGTACTGCAGCGTGTTGGTCGTCCTTCACTTGAGCCATCAGTGATGTAGACTGCGTTCATTGTAAACCACAAGCAGCAGATCGTAGCTATTTGTGAATGGCCATTGCGATGTAGTGTGGTGTATGTTGGCGGTATGCTATAACACCAATGAAACAATGTCACTGTCAAGCAGTGATCACTGCATCGAGCACTACTGCATGGAACATGTATTATGTTCGAGTATATTGACAGTTATGGAGACTAGAAATCTGCTCTGTAGGAATCAGCATGGGTTTCGAAAAAGACGTTCGTGTGAAACCCAGCTCGCGCTATTCGTCCACGAGACTCAGAGAGCCGTAGACACGGGTTCGCAGGTAGATGCCGTGTTTCTCGACTTCCGCAAGGCGTTTAATACAGTTCCCCACAGTCGTTTAATGAGCGAAGTAAGAGCATATGGTCTATCAGACCAATTGTGAGATTGGATTGAGGAGTTCCTAGATAACAGAATGCAGCATGTCATTATCAATGGAGAGAAGTCTTCCGAAGTAGGAGTTATGTCAGAGGTGACACATGGGAGTGTCGTGGGTCCGTTGCTGTTCACAATATATATAAATGACCTTGTGGGTAACATAGGAAGTTCACTGAGACTTTTTGCGGATGATGCTTTAGTATATAGAGAGGTTGTAACAATGGAAAATTGTATTGAAATGCTGGAGGATCCGCATCGAATTGACTCATGGTGTACGGAATGACAATTGAATCTCACTATACATAAGTGTAATGTGCTGCGCATACAAAGAAAGAAAGATCATTTGTCATTTAGCTACACTACATCAGGTCAGCAACTGGAAGCAGTTAATTGCATAAATTATCTGGGAGTAGGCATTAGGAGTGATATAAAATGGAACGACCATATAAAATCAATCGTCGGTAAAGCACATGCCAGACTTAGATTCATTGGGTGAATCCTAAGGAAATGCAGTCCAAAAACAAAGGAAGTAGGTTACAGTAAAGTACACCTATTCGCCCACTGCTTGAATACTGCTCACTGGTGTGGGATCCGTACCAGGTGGGTTTGATAGAGGAGGTAGAGAAGATCCAACAGAGAGTAGCGCGCTTCGTTACAGGATCATTTGGTAATCGAGAAAGCTTTACGGAGATAATCGATAAACTCCAGTTGAAGACTCTACAGGAGAGACGCTGTGTCGCTCGGTACTGGCTTTTGTCGACGTTTCGAGAACATACCTTTACGTAGGAATTTAGCAGTATATTGCTCCCTCCAACGTATATCTAGCAAAGAGATCATGAGGATAAAATCAGAGAGATTAGAGCCCACACTGAGGCATAACGACAATCTTTCTTTCCGCGAACAACACGTGACTGGAATAGAAGGGAGAACCGATAGTGGTACTCAAGGTACCCTCCGCCACACACCGTCGGGTGGCTTGCGGTGTATGTATGTAGATGTAGATTGTTAATTAGGCCTCCTGTTTGCGTTTCCATAAGGCACGGTTCCTTATCACCGAATGTACCCTGGATCTTTTCCGCACTGTCATCGATTAGCGTCGCATTTAATTTTTTAAGGTTATCAATCCAAATTTGGTACACTTATTAATAAATGTTATGTGCGTGGGTACATAAATTTTCATGTTTATTGGCCCTCAACGTCTTTATTACTAACAACTGATAGTTTTCAACAATATATTACAAATATTAAAAAAAAAAAAGAACAGAACAACATTGATTTAAGTTTTGTACGCAGTTGAATACAGCATTAATGCAGACAACTATAGAATAGAATTTCGATATCTTCTTTTGTTCAGTTTTTACGGGTCTCCAAATTTCCCTGAAAAACAATATATATATATATATCAATTTTAAGGACTTCTCCCAAAATGATTACTTTTTCATTAGATGAAAATTCCTTCCTTCCACTATAGTACTGACTAGTCATATGCCAAATTTCATTACTCTACTTTCTTTGGTTTTGCAGAAAAAGGTACACAATGACGGGAAAACTGAATCAAAGATTCGACCGTATTTGTATTATCTCTTACTTATCTCTGTGTCAAGTAGTCCAAGCCATATGCATTTTCCTCTTCATTCTTTGGTTAACCTGCTGTTCATTTTCATTGGCAGTAATATCAGCCGCACAACTCTTGTCATCGATATCGTTCAATATTGAATATGCTCCTGGATAAAATCCTGGTCTCTGTAGAGTCTTTACTCAGCCAACATTACCAAAGAACTAAACAAGCATCATATACAGAAATTTTAAGCATAGTTGTGGAAACAAATTTTGTCTTATGACACCATTTCCAAATCAGCCAGTTGTAACTTTCATTACGATTTTGTGTTTTTCCATGCCAAAACGTTCATAGGAAGTCTGACTGATCAACAAGTAACCGTTCATTTTATAGCATTTAACAATATTGAATTAAAAAAAGCACCATAAAAAGATAGTACGAGAGAATGAAGAATGAAAAGGGAGCGTGGCCCTGTGCAGGCTATTACAATTTTTTGTTTTGTTTTCGCATTTAGAAGCAGAATGCCGCGGTGGAGTGGCCGAGCGTTCTAAGGCGCCTAGGTGTGGAGCGCGCCGCTGCTCGCCGTTGGAGGTTCGAGTCCTTCCTCGGGCATGGGTGTATTTGTTGTCGTTAGCATAAGATAGTTTAAGTAGTTTGTAAGCCTAGGGACAGAAGACAACCAGAGTAGTTAAGTCCCATAGATTTACAAACATCTGAACATTTTTGACAAGCGGAATTAGAAGGTAATATTTGGTAGTTTCCATGTAGGAAACGAAGAATCAGTAAAGTTTGTTTTAATATTTTGGTTATTTTTGTGTACGTCCCCCTTAACGATTCGCTAACTGCGTCGTCAGGGTCTTCCGAAGTGAGTGTTCGTCCACCATTGCAGAGGTGAGACAACGAATAGTTATGAACGTGATCTTGTAATAAGTGCGTATGTGCTGAGTGCGTATTTTACCTTCGGCTGAAGAACCAAAAATCTGTACGTTTGTGCGGTGTTGAATGTTGACTCACACCTGTAACTACTCTGTCGCCATTGTTGACCGTTGACGGTGGTTACCGCCGACGGCAACTCATGAAAGTTTCCTTTTCTTGCCTCTTACTATTCTGCTGCATATTTGAAGGAATGCACTGTCCTGTGGGATTTAGTTGTTTCCAAAAACTATGAGAGTGAAAAAGACAGGAAATTCTCTTTCTGCTGCCTTGCTTGCAAGCATATTTTGCGTTATCAAATGCTAGAAGATGGAAAACTTGATACAAAATTATCTCGTCCTCCATATAAGGGAGAGAAGCCACGATAGACCTATCAAGATAGTGGTTCCTAAAGCAAACCTAGGAGTGTTGTTTGTCTCCAAACGCGGTTGGCTGGAGAGCAGAAATGATGAACAAACGTCTCCTGAACATCGCCAACATCGCCGTTAAGACGCGACTAACTTCATAGCTCATGACGAAAAATTCACCAGTGAATTCCTTTAATTTGTTGACGGGTCCAAATAAAATATAACAGCGCTTTATAACGTTTGTAAACGTGCGACCCATCTATTTTCGAAATAATACTAAGAAGCCCACTAACCAGATATTCAACACAAATATACGTCCGATATAATTATATGGAATGTCTCTGCCGTTAACAAATCCCATTATATCTGCGTCTGCATGCAGAATGTGATTGCAATTTTCCATAAAACTGACAAAAACAGTGATCGCTACACAAAGATGGGGGGGGGGGGGGGGGGGGCGGGCAGATTTCAGTCAATCTGACTTTTCAGCGTATTCTACAATTTTAACTGTGAAAATTACAGGCAATATTCAGTGACGATTTCCTCTTTTCTTTTCCTGTCTTTGCAACAAGTCTGTTATAAAAATTACTGCAGATGCCAAAATATCAGTTCTACACATTGGGCAAATACAAATTTTACTGCCCGTCACATATGAAGGAAGTGAGTACTAACTCGGAATTATCTCCACGGGGACTCAGCGTATTCGACTGAATCGCGTTCAGTTCTTGAGTCGCCACCCACATATCGGTTTTCCGCCGTCAGCTAGATCACACCACAAGAATGCCAGCATGCTTCCTTACAAAATCTATGGCTGCTTCCTTTCCTTCAGTAGAATAAATCCGACCACAGGTCCGTTTCTAATAATCTTAGTCGTGAACGGAACGTTGTACACAGAGTTCCGCCGTTTCTTCCTGTTGAGTCTTTATATTAAACTACCTATGCGAGAGTAGGAACTTAAAAAGTCGCACTATTTATTCGCAACCGATACAAAAGCGTTACATGTCTTCACCTGTTACTGTCCTTCAAAATAGTCACCAGCGTTGTGAAAAATCAGTTCCCAGCGTTATGGCTCAGTACACCCTTAGCAGAGACTGTACTGTTGATGGTGCGAATGGAGCGGTCTACTGCCGGTATTGTTCGTTATGATTTAAAAAATATGTGTTTCGGTATTTTTGGGTATTCAACCATCAAGGGGGTTAAATTGGAGAAGGGATGTTTTTCGAAAATCTGTTGCTATTTAGGCAATTTTGAAGTTAGAACTGCAAATTTTCCGATTTGGATTCGGGGTTCAAATTTAACAGACACGTGTTTCGGTATTTTTGGAAATTCGACCAATAAAGGGGGTGAAATGCGAGAACCAAAAATTGATTTTCATAAATATGGTGTTATTAACTCAAATTTCAAGCTATAACTACGAAACTTAAGATACGGATTCTTCATCAGGATTAAAAAGAAACAACTGGTGCAGACCAATCAGCCTTCGCATGCGAAGCAGCGGGGGTTCAGCTAGTCGTTTATAAAGATAAGGAACAGCTCTGAAGCCAATGCCACGAAGTGGTTCCTTCATCTTAAGTCCGGGGAGTATGGTGGATGGTACAGTACTTCCCAGACCCATCGACCGAACAAAGCAGCCACAGATTCCGCAGTATACGCCCGCGCATTGTCGTGCAAAATGATGGGTGGGTTGCGCAGAAAGTGTTGCTGCTTCTTTCGAGAAGCTGGTCGCAGGTGATGTTCCAAAATCGTACAGTAATACTGTGCACTGACGGTCTACCGTGGAGGAACGAACTGCCCTATGTATGTCTGCCTTCGTTGAAAGCTTTTACCCAACGAGCCACTGTTCTGTACGGCAATGCCGATTCCCCGCTCGCCTCTTGAAGACGTTGATGACTCTGTCGTGCTGTACGACCTCTGGCACATTCAATCTTGATCCAACTCCGTTATTTCGAAAACATAGTGACACCGTTACGTTAGACCGCTCGCTCACAAGTCACTGTGTTTCCCTCGTGCGCGTGACGGTGACGTGGGACGGGAGAGTACATTTGCTCGGAGGTAAGGTAGGTGTGTCAAAAACGTGTGCTAACAGCGACAGTAGTAGATTCCATTGCTTAATGTTTCCACAGCAGTGTTGCCACTGTGTAATGTTCCAACCCTCGTACAAAAGAGTCATTCAACAACCCGATAAATTACGATCGGACTGTACCATGTTACGTTTTACGTCAGGAAGAGACAGCTAGGGCCACAGACTGTGTGGTAGTAACAAAAGGAAACAAATTTAGACATAGAAGAATGGACCAGCGTTCACGATCCAACACTACCCTGTCTGTGGTCAACAAGAGGCTGGGGCACCACGGGCGTAGGGGGGGGGGGGGCTGGTCTGAATAACAAGTATACAGTTTTGTGTACGGTATCTTGTACTTACGTACGAGTCCGAAAGATCAGACACCACCTATATACAATAGGGGTGAAGGAGTCCAACGATTCTTTCTTTATTGCGGATGCTCATTAGGCCCAATCTCTAACTCAAATAGATCGACGCATAGTCAACACGGATTCCGTAAGTATCGATCTTGGAGAAACACGGTAACCTCTTTACTCACATGAAGTGATGAGTGCTATCGACAAGGGATCTCAAATCGGTTCCTTATTTCTAGATTTCCAGAAGGCTTTTGACTCTATACCTCACAAGCGTCTTCTAATCAAATTGCGTGCTTATTGCCGCAGTTGTGCGTTTGGTTTTGCGATTTTCTTTCAGAGTGTGCCCAATACGAAGTGATATCTGGCGTTTCCCAGGGAAGTGCTATAGGGCCTCTACTGTTCCTTAACTTTGTAAACGATTTAGGAGACTATCTCAGGAGCTCTCTTAGACTTTTCGTGAATGATGCTGAGATTTATGCGTTAGTAAAGCCACCAGAAGATTAAATTCAACTGCAAAATGATTTAGATAAGATAATCGTATGGTGAAAAACCTGGTAATTGACCCTACACAATGAAAAGTGTCAAGTCATCCTTATGAACACTAAAAGAAATCAGTTAAACTTCATTTGCATGATAAATCAGTCAAATATAGAGGTCGTAAATTCAACTAAATACCTTTGAATAACAATTAGAAACAACTTTAACTCGAAATAACATAATCTCAAGGATGATTTGCGAGTGAGGAAGCCATGTGTACAGAATTCCGTGTCGCTATCGTAAAACTTACATCTGCCAAACGATCCGCACTGTTCAGGATAGTTGCGTGGAACATCATCGTCATCTCCTTTACTTCACCCTGAAAAGTCGGCTCTTAGAGGAACGCAATACGTTATATGATGAGATAAAAATGATTGCTCCTGCCTCCCGCTACTGGGAATGTGTTCTTAAGGAATCGATGGAAATTCGTATGGCTAATACTATTATTAATACGGACAAGGGCTTCCCTTTATGTAAAACTTGGATCACAGTTTTATCTGATATTAAACAACAACTAGTTCTTCTTTCGACCTATCATTTTTGCCGATTTTCTCCACCGGCGCACTACTGGTTCTATTGCGCCTATAGGGGCCTCTACTTTGGTTTCGCGCACGCGCGGTGGGTCGTCAGCGGTGTATAAAGGGGCCGTTGTTTCTGTTCTGTCTCCCCCTGGGGTAAGTACATTCGGTGTACTCACCTGAAAATGTCAGCCAGTTGGTCTGTAGAAATGCTGTGTCTAGTTGACAATGTTATACGGCAGCAGACCCGAGAAGAATATTACCAGTTATTACACCGGGAAAATCTATGCAACCACGATCTTAATCTGCTCGCTTTTAAACCTGTTTTCTGTACGTCAAATGATTCGTTTCTCTGTGTTCTTTTTTTCTCAGTCCATTTTTTTCTTTTTGTTTTCGTTTCTTCTCGTCTTCGGAGCTGATAAGTTTAATTTTTCCTGTAGGCTTATACTTGTCTTTGAACCTTATATTTTCCTCTATAGTTATTACTTGAGCTGTTCGATCGAATAACACATTTTATGTAATTTTTCCACTCCCGTGAACCACAGACATTGCCGAGGTGGGGTGGCTTGCGTGCCTCAACGATACAGATAGCAGTACCGTAAGTGCAACCACAGCGGATGGGTATCTGTGGAGAGGCCAGACAAATGTGTGGTACCTGAAGAGGAGCAGCAGCCTGTTCAGTAGTTACAGGGGCAACAGTCTGGATGATTGACTGAGCTGACCTTGTAACATCAGCTAATGTGGCTTTGCCACACAGTTACTGCGAACGGCTGAAAGCAAGGGGAAACTACAGCCGTTACTTTTCTCGAGGACATGCAGCTCTACTGTATGAACATATGATGATGGCATCCTCTCGGGTAAAATATTCCGGAGGTAAAATAGTCTCCCATTCGGATCTCCGGGCGGGGACTACTCAGGAGGATGTGATCATCAGAAAAGACAACACTGGCATTCTACGGATCGGAGCGTGGAATGATAGATCCCTTAATCGGGTAGGGAAGCTAGAAAATTTAAAAAGGGAAGGGGATAGGTTGAAGTTAGATATAGTGGGCATTAGTGAAGTTCGGTGGAAAGACGAACAGGATTTCTGGTCAGGCGAGTACAGTATTATAAATACAAACTCAGTTGGGGGTATTACAGGAGTAGGTCTGATAATGAATAAGAAAATAGGAATGCGGGTAAACTGCTATGAGCAACACAGTGATCGCATTACCGTATTCAAGATAGATACGAAGCCAACACCGACCACAGTAGTACAGGTTTGTATGCGAACTAGCTCTGCCGATGATGAGGAGATCGAAGAAATATATGAGGAGCTAAAGGAAATTATTCAGACAATTAAGGGAGAGAAAAACTTAATTGTTATGGGAGACTGGAATTCGGTAGTAGGACAAGGAAGGGAAGGGAAGATAGTAGGTGAATATGGTCTGGGCAAAAGGAATGAAAGAGGAAGCCGCCTGGTAGAATTTTGCACGGAACATAATTTAGTTATAACAAACACCTGGTTTAAGAATCACAAAAGAAGGTTGTATACATGGAAGAGACCAGGACACAGGGAGATACCAGATAGATTTTATAATGGTAAGACATAGATTTATGAACCAGGTTTTAAACTGTAAATCATACCCAGGGGCAGATATAGACTCTGACCATAACCTGTTGGTAATGAACTATAGGCTGAAACTGAAGAATCTACAAAAAGGTAGGAAAATAAGGAGATGGGACCTGGATAAATTGAAGGAACCTGAAGTTCTTAAGAATTTCAGAGGGATCTTTAGGCAACAATTGACAAAAACGGGGGAAAATAAAATAGTAGAGGAGGAATGGGTAGCATTGAGAGATGAAATAGTGAAGGCAGCAGAGGACAAAATAGGTAGGAAGGCAAGACCTACAAAAAGTCCTTAGATATCACAGGAGATACTAAATTTAATCGATGAAAGGAGAAAATATAAAAATGCAGTAAATGAATCAGGGAAAATGGAGTGCAGACGACTAAGAAATGAGATTGACAGGAAGTGCAAAATGGCTAAGCAGGAGTGGCTAGAAGGCAAATGCAAGGATATAGAAGAATGTATAAATAGGGGAAAATAGATACAGTCTACAGGAAAATAAAAGAACCATTTGGAGATAAGAAAAACAGCTCTATGAATATCAAGGACTCTGATGGAAAACCAGTTCTCAGCAAAGAAGGGAAAACTGAAAGGTGGAAAGAGTATATAGAGTGGCTTTATGAAGGAAATGAACTTGGCGGCAATATTGTAGAAAGGGGAGAAGAAGTAGATGAGGATGAAATAGGAGATACTATACTGAGAGATGAATTTGACAGAGCACTGAAAGAACTAAGTCGAAACAAGCCCCGGGAGTAGATGATATTCCCTCAGAGCTACTGAAGTCTCTGGGTGAACCAGCCATGACAAAATTGTTTCACCTGGTGTGTAAGATGTATGAGACAGGTGAAGTACCCTCAGACTTTAAGAAAAATGTTATAATCCCCATTCCAAAGAAAGCAGATGCAGTCAGGTGTGAAAACTACAGAACCATCAGTTTAATAAATCATGGTTGCAAAATATTAACACGAATTATTTACAGAAGGATGGAAGAGGTGGTAGAAGCCGACCTCGGGGAAGATCAGTTTGGGTTCAGGAGAAATGTAGGAACTCGGGAGACAATACTCACTTTATGGCTTATCCTAGAAGATAGATTAAGAAAAGGCAAACCTACATTTTTAGCTTTTGTAGATTTGGAGAAGGCTTTTGACAATGTTGATAGGAATAAACTCTTTCAAGTTTCCGAAGCAAGCAGGAGTAAAATATAGGGAGCGTAAGGTTATTTACAACTTGTACAAAAACCAGACAGCGGTTGTCAGAGTTGAAGGGCATGAAAGGGATGCAGTGGTTGGAAATGGAATAAGACAGGGTTGTAGCCTTTCTCCCATGTTATTCAATTTTTACATTGAGCAAGTTATAAAGGAAAGCAAGGAGAAATTTGGTGAAGGAATTAAAGTTCAGGGGGAATAATTAAAAACATTGCGTTTTGCCGACGACATAGTTATTCTGTCAGATACAGCAAAGGACCTGGAGGAGCAATTGAACGGAATGGACAGTGTGCTGAAAGGTGCATATAAGATGAACATTAACAAGAGCAAAACTAGGGTAATGGAGTGCAGTCTAAGAAAATCAGGTTACGCTGAAGGAATTAGATTGGGAAACCGAGCAATAAAGGAGGTAGATGAGTTTTATTACTTCGGCAGTAAAATAACAAATGATGGTCGCAGTACAGAGGATATAAAATGCAGAATGCCAATGGGTAGAAAAGCGTTCTTGAAAAACAGAAATTTGTTAACATCAAATATTGATTTAACCCTAAGGAAGTCCTTTCTGAAGGCATTTGTATGGATGATAAATAGTGCGGACAGGAAGAGGATTGAGGCTTTTGAAATGTGGTGCTACAGAAGAATGCTGAAGATTAGGTGGGTGGATCGCGTAACTAATGAGGAGGTACCGAACAGAATTGGGGAGAAAAGGAATTTCTGGCGTACCTTGACTAAAAGAAGGGATAGATTGGTAGGGCACATTCTTAGACATCAAGGAAATGTGAATTTAGCGTTGTAGGGAAGTGTGTGGGGAAAAAACCGAAGAGGAAGACCAAGAGATGGATACAGTAAGCAGATTCAGACAGATGTAGGTAGTCGTTCTTATGTGGAGATGAAGAGGCTTGCTCAGGATAGGGTATTGTGGAGAGCTGCATCAAACCAGTCTTCGGACTGAAGACTACAACAACAACAACAACAATGTAACTTTTAATGTTACAAGTTATTACTCGTTTCTTTAAACTAGCTGAGTTTTGTTTTTCAGTTGCTGAAGAAGTGAAAGATTCGTTTTGTTTATCTCAAACGGTTCATTTTGACAAGATGAGAAACAAATTTGTCCTTTTTCGCATATTGTCTGAGAGTTTTTCTGTTTTCTTGCAGAGAGTTTCATTACTGACGTTATCATTACGATCTTCTCTGATTCTTTTCCGATTTTTCGCAAAGAATTTGAACAGCCTTTGGTTTTTGATAAATACGTAAGTGCAGAACTGGACTGACGCACTGCCTGACGACAAAGACTAGCGCGTAGACAACTTAGATGAGTTACTTACATGCAGGAGGACGCTGCGATTAGAGTCCTGTTTTGAGGCTCGACCCGTGAGCCGCGGCAGATGGCACGGGATGGACAGCTGGTGCCGCCCTCCATCTGTGATGGGACACGTGTGCTCTGCAGGCCGGCTGACAGTTGCCTCGCGTTACACACCATTCCAAGGGACGCACTTCAACGCTGCTTCCTGGAACACTACTGCTCCACACATGAGCGTACCTGCAAGGTGAAGTAGACAACTGTAAGGGTCGAAGTTTCCTTTTGACCGCACTTTTGCAAGCTGGTGCCACCGCTGAGAGGCAGAGCGGAAAGCACCGATGGTACACTGGTGTTATTCCTTTCGTTTCAACCCAAGAGCCAGCTATCTGCTGAACTGCTCTAAACAATTAGGGGATCCGCTGAGACATCTAGCTTCTGAAGTATTGTCATCGGCAGACTGAAATGGTTCGACGTCTTTATGTCAGTTCTACGGAAGTGGAGACAGCAGCGTTACGGCAACCGAGATAATGGTTATAACATAAAGTTGCTACACAACCAGTCGCACCAGAGTATGTAGTGCAATGGAACAACGTGAGTAACCTCATACTGCATGCAGGTGTGAACAATACTGGCCATCGGAGGTGATCAAATAACATATTAGAGAGTAGCGAGGACTTTTTCCCTATTACGTAGCCCCGAGGTGCCTCGCTATAAGCAAAAGTAATGTAATCCTCAGGTAAAATGCTGAGACAGCAAAATATCGAACCATATCACACACAGATCACTATTGTAGCCAATACCTGAGTAAAATATGAGAGCCGCGGTGGAGTAGCCGAGAGGTGTAAGGCGTCTCGCTGCGGAGCGCTCTATTGCTAGTCGTCGGAGGTTCGAGTCCTCCCTGGGGCATGGGTGTGTGTGTTGTTAGTTTACCTTAGTTTAAGTAGTTTGTAAGTCACGGACTGATGACCACGCAATTTGGTCCGATAGATTGACAAACATTTGAAAATACGTTACCATATACGTTACCAAATACGTTATGTATATCGTGATCTCATCCAGGCTCCTTATTGTTTTGAGCATTCTACAAAGGTGTCGCTCACTCTGCTCTTCAATTGACTGTCAGGAGCTACGTCAGTCATCTCAGTGGTGAGGCACTCTAGCACCTGTCGTTAGTCCTGATCTATCCCCACGCGATTATCACAAGGACGCCTACTCGTCATAGCCGAATTCGTCCAAATTTATGATCCATGAAAGGCGTGGTGAGATACGAAAGTGCCCCAAGTGGATATTCCAGGTGGCCTAGCGTTTGGGAAATAAAAGGAAGTTTGATACGGATCAGTCACCATATGCATCTTATCAACTGTCCCTGTGAGGACATGTTCAGGAAGCGGTGTTCGGCTTAGCGGTAAAAGATCGGATTCATATTGAGAAGGTCGCGGGTGCAACTCCAACTGGCGGCAAACCTTTTTCTGCTCCTTGGCAACGCGTTCACCTACATATTGTTCACGTAGGAAATGTGAGGACAACATTAGATTAATTACAGCACGCACGGAGGCTTTTAAACAATCATTCCTTCCACGCTCAACACGTGAATGGAATGGGAAATAAACGTAATAACTGGTACAGTGGGACGTACTCTCTGGCATGCACTTCACAGTGGTTTGCAGAGTATTGATGTGGATGCAGACTGACGTCAGAATTAACCGCAACGTCATATAGGTTATTTTATTAATTTACAAAATAAAATTTATGATCTTGCGGTTAATTGTTAAGTCAGTAGTTTATGCATTGCCAAGGAGCAAAAACGGGGTTGGAACACTTGCGCGGAGTGACACTTGCGCGGAGTGACACTTGCGCGGAACCCGGGACCCTTGGGGCGGCTAATGGCTTTTCCTGGGTACAGGCACACCAAGAATTCTAGCACTGCTGTTGTCAAGTTTCCACACTGTCAACATAACACGAAACTCAGTGAAATTGCACAACCCTTTCAAAGCTGAAGAGCAATATAGTAATTTGTTCTAACTACAAATGAATTCGTTGAGTGTTCCTCCTAAAAACAAAAAGGTATTTTAATAGTGATAATGTTTGGAGAGTTATTAAGACATTCTTTGCTACTACAAAACGATGACTTTCCACAGTCATACCTCCTAAATGCATATTATTCAGAACACTAAGCATATCAAGACACCTGCGCAAGCAATAAATATATTAGGCATCCTGCACAAATATGTTGATGTAATTGACCGCTATGTAGTTAACCCCACTATCACGCAACTTCCATCTCTTTAAAAATAGCTACTACGCTTTTTAATAGGAGACGCAACCTTAAACCTTCAATTAAAAAACGTTAATAATAAGTCTATGAGTATTTTACACATTTGAAGCGTTTATTCGTGGACCCCAAAACGATTTGGCTGTATTCGAATTAGAAATACGTAAGGGATTGTCACACACCGAAAAATGCTAAAGATAAATTCTGTTTTCCATCACCGTCATATAGAACCATTTTTACTCCGAACTTGGCATAAACCAACAGGGAGAAACAAGTTGCAAGACTTCCAGGAAAAATGAAGCGAAATTGACAGCCAATAGTTGGTTATAAATTACATTGCCTGTTAACTGTATAAATATAAATTACGGAATACGCGGAACTCCTGTTCAGTACAGTCAAAAAGGTCTAAGGTAATAGGCAGTGGTTTACAATCAGATATCCGTATTACTCTCCTCCTCAAGAAGTATGTCTGAAGATTTATATTCAGAACATTCAAGAAAAAGGTGTTGAAAATACAAGAAGCAGCTCATTTACTCAGGAAGGGAAAACGTTATGGTGCCCGTAAATTTGAATGGCTGTATGTCTTGTAGTAACATTCATTTTTTGATAAAATGTTAAAATCCATTATACCAGAATTTTGTTTTTCTAAACTCAGTGCCAACGTTTTTTGTCGAAATTTTTGCAGGAAGTAGTCTTGACGTGATTTCATACTTCTATGCATTAATATTATCAAACATGTAATTTGTGTCACAAATTGCGCGGCCGGTCCGGTCGGATGTTCGAGTCGTTCCTCGGACATGGGTATGTTTGTTTGTACTTTGCCTACGTTATTTTAAGTAAGATTAAGTAGTGTAAGTCTAGCGGCCGATGACCTAAGTAGTTTGGCCGCATAAGACTACACATATACACGTAATTTATTTATTTCATCACCACATTTAAGTACTAATAATTAAAGAAACTTAAATGTAGAAATTTGAAATAAACACTGAAAACAAATGATTGGTATTTCTCATAAAATGAATGCACAGAACCGTTGAATTATGTCTTGTGAATGTACCTACAAAATCTGCCATAAGAAAATTGTAGTGTGAGTCCCAAATTTGTTTTTTTATGTAATAACATTAAAAACGTATTAAAAATTGAGAACTCGAAAACCAGTGAAGTTATGGACTTGAAACGTTTTGTGTTGCTAAATCTTTACATAGTAGACACGATTTTAAAATTTGGTTGCTATCGCCAAAGTAAACGAAACGTTAAATTTTTTGGTGTAATCTTCGCCGTGTAGACTGTATGTTGTAGAAGTCTACGTCGAACCTAATTAGAATCATACCTCTGAGGAGAGAACGTTGTTTGCACTTCTCTTGCGTTTCCAGTCGCCGTGCTGTGCTACGTAACGACATCGTACCGTTCCACTTTACCGAGAGCTATATATGTATTGGTGTGATGTTTGTTCTTTCGAAATAAGACATCACACCAATATATGTATCATTTAGACGCAAAGATTCTGAGTTCTGTTTTCATCGCTAACGCGACTAACGACGTTAGACCTCGTGTGTAAACAGTTAAAGGTTATGAGTGCCACTGGAAAAATGCATAAGTAACACCTGTTGTTTGAGACTTGAAGATGACCTGAAATTAGCCGAAATCGATATCTCATAATAAACATAAGGTGTAGCTGTCTATATTTCATAATGCTATTCCTAACATATTTAAAAGCTGCTCAAAACCACTTACAAAAAACCTTTATAATGAGACTGTATATAATTCCACGATCAAATTGTGTTTTAGTTATTTGTAGTAATACACCCAAAGATCTGCCCTTGCTTTTAGTGCCTTGATCAGCTGTTTATTTTTAGAGGTATTACTAGGGACAGGAAAAATTCGCATTTGCGATAAATGCGAATATAGATGCGAATTCTGACTCAAAATGCAGTAAATCCGAAATTGTAGTTAGCAACGGTTGCGCTCAATTCCGATTTCATCACATTCCTCTTCACATGGTGCTGTATTGTAAATCGAGTGATATTTGTATGACGTGTTATATCCCTGTTGAATGAGGCTGTGATATCTCCGGGCTGTTACTACAGCTCCACCTCGCTCGGTGTGCCTTTCCCTGAATACGGCACAGGTAGCGGCTGGAGGGCGTGAAGTAGGGGTGGTGTATCCCTACTTCTGGAACACCCTGTTCACTACCTGCACCGTCCGGGTCTCCGCGCAAGTGTCTACAAATTCCCTTTCCGCGCAAGTGTCACTCCGCGCAAGTGTCATCGGGTGGAACCGAATCGGCGAACCTTTCAACACAAATCCGATCTCTTACCGCTGAGCAAAAAAAAGGTTCGAATGTTTGTAAATCTGTCGGACCGGTTGAGCCAAACACCACTTTCTAAATGTACTCTCTAAGGTGATAGATCCGTATCAAAATTCTTTTTACTTCCTAAACGCTTGGCCATCTGGAGTTCCCACTCGGTGCACTTTCATATCTCACCACGCCCTACATGTACCATAAATTTGGACGAATTCGACGGTGACGAGTAGGCGTCCTCTCCTTGTTAGAGCCTTTAATGAAGGCCTTCTGAAGTCGACTATCGCTGTCGAATGAGGCTGTGTTGTAAGGAGTTCAGAATTAAAGTGTTTTATCAAACTGGGATATTGAACCTGTTGCGTCGGTGGGATCATTTCCCCAGGGCTCACTCTGTGTCTTCCTGATTGGCATACAGGTTCTGGACTGTACCACCTTGCACCTGAAACTTTTTGATCGCTCTTTATAATATCATTTCATCTGTATGAAAATAGGAAACGTCTTCAAATTTTCGGTTTAACTGTCGTTCCGTTATTAACTCAAAAACACATAATTAGTTACAACCACATGGGATGTTTTTACTGACTCTTATATTTGAAGATGCCGCATCAGGTAAAGGTTACTGGGATACTTACCTGTTGAATTGCATCGTTCGACAAAATATATATGTTTGAACCTATGGCCCAATGTGAGTTACTTTGAGTGAATTTAACCTTCCGGTAAGACTAGTTTAACGACTACGTACCAGAGGATGATCTGAGGATGGTACTGTGTACTGAAATTGATAGCCAGTAGGTTGAGTAAAACGAAATTCCGACTACATCACAAAACACATGTTTTTTCTGTACGTATTGGTCTCTGCTGTAACCGATGATAGTACAACAGTGATGTCTAGAATATGAATCTCGTTTTCAAATTGCTGGAGGATCCTTTTGGGCAAGCGCCCTTACCTGAAGATATGACAATTTCATTTTCTGCAATACAGGCTTCTTAACGCGTATTTCTTTAAAATGAGGTATACCATAATTACGCAATTACTTTACTGTTTGCAATTACCATTCAAAATCTTACTACTTTAAGATAGTAGTAATAGTTAAGAGAGGCCTTTCGGAGAAAAAAATTCATGGCTGATAGACCCCTTTCAGATTTGAATTACTTACCATCAATGTTTTCAAGTCGGGCATCTATTTTAGGTTGTGGCGGTGAAGCAAATGCTCAGTTTTCTGAGCATATCTCTGTCAAAGCGAAGCGACACTTTGCGATGTTTACTTCTCTGAAAAGAAACGGGGACTGAAGGTAGCACATCCGACTGCAAACTCGTCGAAGATGTATCACTACTCTTACGTGAGCATGCATTCCAGCTTGCTGACTCTTCCACAGGAATGACGGTTAGTAATACATAGAAACCTTTTGCAATGAAAACACTACATCACAGAACACATTGCTATCGCTCACTGCCATCGTTTTCCCCACTCGGTGGTCAGGAAATCCCGTTACTTCTGGAACTCGTCTCTCACTGTGGCGACAGCTGCTGAAGAGGAAAACAGAAGTAATGAAACTATGTTATTAACAGCCGACGGCGTCGCTCAAATTCCAAACTTCTCCCAGTACCTGGCTGAGTGAAGCCATATAAACTGCTGACAGTAATGTTCTGATCTAATGAAATATCGAACTGCATGGTGCAATTCGACAGGGTTCTCTGTCTCTCTCGCTCTCTCTCTCTCTCTCTCTCTCTCTCTCTCTCTCTCTCTCTCCACCAAATTTCATCCCCGTGCCTTTTATCACAAAAAAATGTTAACCTATTGGACCAAAATGCTATGCTCATCAGTCCCTAGAGTTACAAACTACTTAAACTAACTTACACTAAGGATAACACACACACACACAAACACACACACATGCCGGATGGAGGACTCGAACCTCCAACAACAACAACTCTTCAAGAAAATGACGTCAAATAGAAAGGATGGAT
Source organism: Locusta migratoria (assembly GCA_026315105.1). NCBI lineage: Eukaryota > Metazoa > Arthropoda > Insecta > Orthoptera > Acrididae > Locusta > Locusta migratoria. The sequence continues at coordinate 309,851,364 of CM048746.1, forward strand.
GCTGAACTTATTGATCCCATTTGAGACATCTGGGCTGTGTGAGTTTGAATGAACCTTTTTATGACGCCGAAAAGAATTAGGTGCAACAATAGATATTATAATCTTACAATTCACCACTTTTAAGAAAAGTTTTTGTGTACAAAATATCTGAAAAAAGTATTAAACGTAGAAATAGAACGTCAGAGACTCTTACACAAACATAGATTCCAGTAGACCGTCTCTGGAATGATGACATTATTGGCAAGGGAAGAATTATAAAGAAGTGATTAAGAGTCATTTTACAGTGACGTATAGAGCTTTTGATTTCGGAGATAACTTTTGACAATGTAAATAGAAAGAAACCATGGAACACACTGACTAAATCGTAATAATCCTTACATCTGCGTCTGAATGCAAAATATGAGACTGTTTACACTACCTGGCGCCCAGACGAAGCCGTTACCTGCTGAACATACAAAGGATGCTAGGAAAATCATTTTGTGGATGAAGTAGGGGGTTTTGCTATACGACTTAACAATAAGGCGCAGGAGACAGAAAACCTGAAAGCGGATGACGGAATGATATCTACTCCGTAATGTGACAGTATTAAACCAGTCCGTCCAACTGAGTGTCATTCCTGCCTTTAAGTCTCACAGCAAAAAGTTACTGATGAGGGCAACAATCTTCAATCGCGTTGGATAAAACTAACTGTATGAGACACAATTTTTAATTATCCCTGTCCACCCGAGCCCACACGATCGTGCTGCTTCGGTTTTTAATTTTTTATGTTGCTTCTGCTTTGCTTCCAACCGGCCTGAAACGTACGTATGTGCAACTTGCGTGCTACACATATCAGTCGCAAAGTGAGATTCGGTCAGTTTTGCCGTACAATTGCGTGCATGATTTACACATAGTCCAGTGCGTTGAAGAAATAACTCTTGCACTGGGTGATGTGTGTTCATATCGTACAACTACATTTAAGTGAAAGAGAGAATTCCAAAGAAATTTCACTCTTGAGGACGCTAAGAGGACAGGAAACCCATTATCATCAGTTACGGAGGAAAATATTCATATCGATTGCTGTCTAGACGAAGACATACGAGCGACCTGTATGCAGATATAGGATTTTAGGGTTAAATGCACCACCAGTTCGTTCGTTACGCAAGATGATATGATATGCATGTAAAGAATATTGTCTCTGGTTGCCCCGTAGACTGACGAAAGAGCAGATGACACGACCTGTGAGTTGATGGTTTTCTAAGGGACACTCTCAGTATCGTGACGAGACTAAGATGTCCCGACTAAGACTCGGAACAACGTATAGGTTTTAGAAGATGGCAACACACCTGTAGCTTTCATGAAACCAGATCAGAAAACAAGATAATGATAGTTGGATTCTTTTTTCTTTTCTTGTTTCTTTTAAATCGACTGGAATTGTGAAGCGACTTGTTTCGGAAATACGGGAGACAGTAATAGCTAAGTGTTACACTAAGCACTGCCTGCCAAAAGTCAAATAATATTTCAAGAACCTGTGGCCGAAGCGAAGAATGGACAGTTGGTGTCTCTATCACGATAACGCTGCAGGTCACCACGTTGCAGCACGGATAAAATGTTTGCGACTAACTGGACTGAAACTTCCTAAGCATCCTCCTTAGAGACCAGCCTTGCTCCTAATCTACATCTACATAAATACTCTGCAACTCACATTGAAGTGCACGGCAAAGAGTTCGTCGTACCGCTCTTATGATATTTCTCTATCGTTCCGTTCTCTAATAGCGCGCAGGACGCGGCTGATTGGCAGTGCGCATTGGCGCGCCGTGCTGAGGTGCGCACGGCCGTTCTCTCGAGCACAGGTGTTTCTGTTGTCCTTAGTTTAAGTAGTTTGTTAGCTACGGACTAATAACCCAGCAGTTGAGTTCGATAGATTTACAAACATTTCTAATAGTGGGCGGAAAAAAGGAATATCCAAATATTTCCGTTTTCGATCTGAGTTCTTTTATTTTATTGGGATGATCATGTCTTCCTACGTTCGTGGATGCTAACAAAATATGTTCGCATTGGGAAGAGAGAGTTGGTGAAAGAAGTTTCTCAAATAGATCTCGCCGCAACGAATAACCTCTTTCTTGTAAAGATTTCCACCCTAACTCGTACATCTTACGTGTGACACTGTCACACCTATATCGCGATATGTCTGAACTTTCACTAAATCGTCCGTCAGTCCCACCTGGTGGGGATCCTGCAATGCGTAGCAATACTCCAAAATGGAACGCACAAATTGTAGGTAGTTTCTTTAGCAGAACTGTAGCATCTTCTAAGTGTTCTGCAAATGAAACATTGCCTTTGGTTCGCCTTACATATATTTTGTTTCCAATTTAAGTTGTTAGTAATCGTTATTCTTAAATATTTAGTTGAATTAACGGCCTGTAGATTTGACTGATTTATGGTGTAAACGAAGTTTAGCGGATTTCTTTTAGTACTTCTATGCATGACTTCACACTTTTCATTATTCAGGGTCAATTGACAATTTTTGCACCATGCAGATATCTTATCTAAATCATTAAATAATTCTCAGTCTCCGTTACAATATTTTTATTACTCCAATTACGCGTTTCGCACTGTTAGCGCATCAGACTGGGTGGGGATGGAGCCACAGAACTATCTAAAGCTTTGGTGGAGGTGGCTTAACCATTTTTGTTCTGTCATTGGGCCCCATAGCAGCAGAGGAGTCGCTGTCGCGGCAGGTCCACGTTCACAACTAATCTAATGACAATGACAGAACACAAATTGTTAAACCACCTCCACCACAGCTTTAGATAGTTCTGTGGCTCCATCTCCGCCCAAGCTGTTAATGCGCTAACATCGCGAAACGCGTAATAGGAGTAATTAAAATATTGCAACAGAGACTGAGAATTATTTTATTATTCAACACTGTTGCTGCACCAGTCGCCACCACCACCATCATGGAATGGAATGAAATGTTATCTAAATCACGTTGCAGTTGCTTTTAATCTCATGAAATGTGAAAATTAAGCTGAAAGAAATGCAGTTTTGAAGTTATGGGGACGTCCTGAGGGTTTGGGACCTTGACTGTGCCGTACTATCTGCCCAGATTCTCAACTTACCGCACACTGATACTGTACTGTCTATTACTCCACTTGGTCGTATCTTAACCTGTAGTCTCACAAGGATTGAGACTTCATCTATATCTCTAAATGTGAATGTCTGTTCGGTGTACGTTTATCACGTCTGAACCACAAGACATTGTTATGTTGTTATGGTCTTCAGTCCGGAGACTGGTTTGATGCAGCTCTCCACCCTACTCTATCCTGAGCAAGCCTTTTCATCTCCTCATAAGAACGGCAACCCACATCTATTTGAATCTGCTTACTATACGCGTATCTTGGTCTCCCTCTGCGATTTTTACCCCACACACTTCCCTCCAATGCTAAATTTACGATTCCCCGATGTCTAAGAATGTGTCCTACCAAGCGATCCCTTCTTTTAGTCAGGGTATGCCAAAAATTCCTTTTCTCACCAATTCTGTTCAGTACCTCTTCATTAGTCATGCGATCTACCCACCTAATCTTCAGCATTCTTCTGTAGCACCACATTTCAAAAGCCTCTATTCTCTTCCTGTCCACACTGCTTATCGTCCATGTTTCACTCCCATACAAGGCAACACTCCACACAAATGCCTTCAGAAAAGACTTCCTTACACTTAAATTAATATTCGATGTTAGCAAATTTCTCTTTTTCAAAAATGTTTTTCTTCCCATTGCCATTCTGCATTTTGTATCCTCTGTACTACGACCATCGCATGTTATTTTACTACCCAAGTAACAAAACTCATCTACCACCTTCATTGTTTCGTTACCTAATCTAATTCCTTCAGCATCGCCTGATTTTCTAAGACCGCATTCTATTATTTTTGTTTTGCTCTTGTTAATGTTCATTTTATACGCTCTCTTCAACACACTGTCCATTCCATTCAACTGCTCTTCCAGGTCCTTTGCTGTCTCTGATAGAATTACAATGTCATCAGCAAAACACAATGTTTTTATTTCTTCCCCCTGAACTTTAATCCCTATTCCAAATTTTTCCTTGCTTTCCTTCACCGCTTGCTCGATGTACAAATTGAATAACATCGGAGAAAGGCTACAACCCTGTCTTACTCCCTTCCCAACTGATGCTTCCCTTTCATGCCCTTCGAGTCTAATAACTGCGGTCTGGCTTTTGTACAAGTTGTAAATAACTCTCCTTTCCCTATATTTTACCCCTGCTGACTTCAGAATTTGAAAGAGTGTATTCCAGTCAACATTGTCAAATGCTTTCTCCAAATCTACAAAAGCTAAAAATGTAGGTTTACCTTTCCTTAATCTATCTTCTAAGATAAGACGTAAAGTGAGTATTGCCTCCCGGGTTCCTACGTTCCTCCTGAATCCAATCCCCAAGGTCAGCTTCTACCAGCTTTTCCATTCTCCTGTAGATAATTCGTGTTAAAATTTTGTATCCATGACTTATCAAACTGATGGTTCTGTAATTTTCACACCTGTCTGCGCCTGATTTCTTTGGAATGGGGATTATTAAATTTTTCTTAAAGTCTGAGGGTATTTCGCCTGTCTCATACATCCTACACACCAGTTCAAATAGTCTTGTCATGGCTGGCTTTCCCAGAGACTTTAATAGCTCTGCGGGTATGTCATCTACTCCTGGGGCCTTGTTCCGACCTAGATCTTTCAAGGCTCTGTCAAATTCATCTCTCAGTATAGTATCTCCTATTTCATCTTCATCTACTTCCTCTTCCCTTCCTACAACATCGTCTCTAAGTTGATTTCCTTTGTAGAGCTGCTCTATGTACTCTTTCCACCTTTCAGCTTTCCCTTCTTTGCTGAGAACTGGTTTCCCATCCGAGTTCTTGATATTCGTAGAGCTGCCCTTCCTGTCCCCAAACGTCTCCTTTATTTTCCTGTAGGCGGTATCTACTTTTCCCCTTCTTATACATTCTTCTACGGATTTGCATTTGGGTTCTAGCCATTTCTGTTTAGCCATTTTGCACTTCCTGTCAATCTCATTTCTTAGTCGTCTGTACTCCATTTTGCCTGTTTCATTTACTGCATTTTTATATTTTCTCCTTTCATCTATTAAATTTAGTATTTCCTGTGATATCCAAGGATTTTTTGATGGTCTTGCCTTCCTACCTATTTTGTACTCTATTTATGTCCACAAGACATAAAGAGCTAAAAATTTGTACAGTTACTAATATCTACCCGGGGAAGGCTTTAGGCATGGTTTTATGGCGATCGGATGTGAATGTCTGTTCGGTGTACGCTTATCACGTCCGAACGACAAGACGCAGATACTTAAATATTTGTACAGTTACTAATTTATACCTGAGGAAGGTTTTAGGCACGGATTTATAGCGATATTTAGTAATCTGAAGAATATAACTCGAAATGCGGAACAATAATTACTGTTTGAAAATGGTTTTATTGGTTGCATTGTTGCTTGAGGGTTGATAATGATAAAAGGGTGGAGTATATTGGGATGGAAAGTTATCGGCGTATATAAAATTCTACGTGTGTGTGTGTGTGTGTGTGTGTGTGTGTGTGTGTGTGTGTGTGTTAATATTTATCTCTGCATCGAAAACTACAGAACGCAAACGAATGGTATGTTTGTAATTGTTGTCCGAAGTCTCCCGTCGTACACCATAGCAGTTACATGCCGATAGCTATAAGGGAGTGGAAGATATGGTGGTTGAAAGTCGTGAAATTATAAAAAAATTCGGACTGAAGGTCAGCAATGACGTTTGCGAGTCTATAGCAAAGAGGTTACATACAGCGAAACGTATAATAAGAATAAATAAAGCAGTAAAAAATAAATTTCTTTCAATACAGACATACAGCACTTATACAAATGAATACATACTTGCAAAATTATACAGTTGCACAACATATAACTCAATATATGTGAGGTCGTATGCATTTTATACTGTACGTCATTTGTGTTTTGATTACTATCTTTATTTTGTAAACGAAGGCTTCCGCGTCCGTTGTCATTGTTTATAAAACTCTTCTGGGTGTTGGACCGCATCGTCAATATATCAAATACTTCACCGACGTTTCGGCCACTATTGCAAGCGGCCATCATCTGGGTGTCACGTTTACTGCTGGATGAGGGAAAGCTGGTGTCTTAAATATTGAATGTTGCCAGTTATGAATGGTGGTTTCAGATCACTTCCATTGGTGTTTCCTTTATTTCTTCCTATTGATGAAAAATGAAGTCCTTGATTGGTGTTCGCATTAATGTTTTCCATTGGTTGAAACTGGCGAGTGAGGAGCGGTGGTAGTATTGACGTAGCACTGGTGCCTAGCGCCTGCTAGAGCGTGCTGTTTGCTCTGTGTACGCGCGGCCGCTGTTGTCTCCGGGCTATGTGGGCCCCTATGGACTGCACGGCGCGCGGTGTCGTCGCGAAGCGCTGCCACTGAAACTGTCATTTGCCTGTTTGAAGAAAAAATGTTTGTTAAGCTTATGTGACTTAACTACGGGGTCATCAGTCACTAAACTTACAAACTACTTATGAAACTACTTACGAACTAGGACGGCACAAATATCCATGCCCGAGGGGGGATTCGAACCCCCGACCGTAGTGGCCGTGCTGACCGTGACTGGAGCGCCTCAGTCACCTCGGCCACCGCGGCCGGCTGCCTGTTTGAAGGATTGAGACAATTACAATTATTGTGTCTGTGTTTTCGGACATGTCCGAAAGAACAGATAGCTAAAATTCAGTAGCCGCAGCGGAGCGACCGAGCGCATTGACGCGCTATGCTACGATGCGTGGGACCGATGACCTCGCAGTTAAGTCCCTTAAGCTTTACCAACATTTGAACATGAAATTCAGTAGACGCTGTCGAGAAGCCGCCTTGCTGACGTAAGGTGCACTTCCAGAACACACCGTGCCCTAGAACCTCTGGCTCCACTAGCAGTTCAGCAGGTGTCGCTTTATGTAATACTAGTAGGAGAGCGAGCCCGCTGTGCCGGGTCCAGCTGCCATTTTGGGCAGCTCGGTGGCGCTGAGGCACTGCGGCCGACTCCCACGTCAGACGGCTCGGCCAGTTATCAGATCTCCAGCAGCAGCGGCTCCAAGTTGGCCATCAATAAGCGTCGTCCGACAGCTAAGTCTATTTCTGGCTAACTTTACGGTTTCGCAACCCTCCCTTGCCTACTGGACAACATTCTCTAAAAACTTATATAAAGAAAGCGCACCAGTAAGTTGTTTTTTTACGCTCAGCATTAAGCGTTTCGAGAGAGAGAGAGAGAGAGAGAGAGAGAGAGTGAGAGAGAGATTAAATTAATTGAGTTTTTAAAAAGACTCGGGAATTAAATCTACCTGCATCGAGAGATCTGCAGTGGACATGCAGCACGTGTTGTGTGAGCGCTACACGCTGCACCGCTCTGCCTGTGCAGCGTGCAGTGTCAACAGCGTCTAGATACAAGCCCTCACAACAAGTCCGTGTTACGTCACACCGATAGACTGCCGTCGTTGCTTGAGTGGCTGGCCAATGGGGCACGGCCCACTGCCTCGTAGCGCCGTCCAGTGAGTTGCGATGGCTGCCTATAGGTAAGGTGACACAGACTTGTTGCGAGGCCTTGTATGTAGATGGTGTTGGCAGTGTACACTGACCTACGAGGCCTTGCGCCTCTCCTCTGCCTCTGCTCTGCCTGGGCTGCGTCAAGTGTGCGCCGGACCTATATATGGTAGCACAGCACGAGTGTCCACACAATGATAGCATACCAGGACTGTCAACACACAGTCATTTAAAAGAGACGATTCAAACAACCAGGTATTAGATATAATAATTATGTCCTACAGGTACCATCGGACTATGGCCGAGAGCGTTTAGACAGCGTCTTCGGAGGTCTCGATGGCTCACCTAAAGATGATTGGCAAGGGTCCAGTCGAAATAAACGTTAAAGTGCTTCAAGCCCTAAATCCCTACGAAAATTCGGTACAGCGCCGAAACTTTAAATGTTACAGCTTTGATTATGGTACTAGGCAACATAATCGTTGCTGATGCTGTGGTGGACAAGAGGGTGTCGTCAATGAATGATTGTACTAGGATGCAGGGTGACTTGAACCAAATGTCTAAGCGGTGTGAGGAATGGCAACTAGCGCTAAATGTGAAAAATGTAAGGTGATGCAGAAGAGTAGGAGAAACAAGCCCGTTATGTTCGAATACAGCATTAGTAGTGTGCTGCTTGGCAGATTCGCGTCAAATACCTAGGCGTAACGCTGCACAGCGATATGAAATGGAACGAGCATGTAAGGGCAGTCGTCGAGAAGTCAAATCGTCGACTTCGCTTTATTGGGAGAATTTTCGGGTGTGATTTGTCTGTAAAGGACACCGCTTGTACGACCCCGTCTTGAGTATTGTTCGAGTGTTTGTCATTCCCACCAGATCGGTTTAAAGGAGGACATAGAGGCAGTTCAGAAGCGGGCGGCGAGGTTTGTAACTGGTAGATTCGATCAATGCGCGAGTGTTACAGAAATTGTTCGGGAACTCTGAAGGGGAGGAGTCGTTCTTTTCGAGAAATACTGTTGAAGAAATTTAGAGGGCCGTAATTTGAGGCGGACTGCGAAACGATCGAAACGATTGTACTGCCGCCAACCTACATTTCGCGTAAAGACCACAAGGATAAGATTAGAAAGATTATGGCTCGTACGGATGCATACAAGTATTAGTTTTTTTCCTCGTTCTATATGAAAGTGGAACAGGAAATCAATAACCAGTAGTGGTAGTACCCTCCGCTACGCACCTTTGGGTGGCCTACCGAGTATGAATGTAGATGTAGAAGAACTGTTCTACGTGATATAGCGATGCCGGACTATTGATTATTTAACTGGCCATCTACAAAGCGTGCTCCCGCTACGCTAAAATATTTTTACACAGTTTTATCTACTGTCTGCACACATAAATTGTGGAACAGTTCTTTGAAGAATATTAGCATCGCTTAAACTCTATTGGAGGCCACAGAATGTCTACGGAGAAATGGCAGTCCGTTCATTCTGTAAAGCAAAGGGCACAGTACACGGATATTTTAGACGCTCGTGTCTAGATGCAAGGTCACGTTCGGACACACCCCAAAGGTGTTCCACTAACTTGTCCGAGATCCTGGTCAGACGAGTCCATTCCCGGAATGGCGCGCCGTGATGTGATACGATCAGTAATCGTCGCCGCCATGTTCTCCTACTGCACTCGGTACACAATGCTGCAAAAGCACATTCTTTTTCAAAGGCAGTCCTTGGTTTGCCTACCTCAAATCATTACTTATGTAATACAAATATAAAATCCCCGAGACGGATTTTCGTCTCGAATATGTCAAAGACATTATTGATAAATCTGAAGCATTGAATTAAAATTTGTGATGCGGCCGGGAATCGAACCCGGACCTCCATCCATACTAGGCAGACGTCTTACTGTTTGACCACCACACCACTAACGATTAAGGCGCCTTGGAATAGTCTAAGTGACGTGGAGGGAAATCGTACTAGGCAGACGTCTTACCGTTTGACCACCACACCACTAACGATTAAGGCGCCTTGGAATAGTCTAAGTGACGTGGAGGGAAATCGTACTAGGCAGACGTCTTACCGTTTGACCACCACACCACTAACGATTAAGGCGCCTTGGAATAGTCTAAGTGACGTGGAGGGAAATCGTACTAGGCAGACGTCTTACCGTTTGACCACCACACCACTAACGATTAAGGCGCCTTGGAATAGTCTAAGTGACGTGGAGGGCAATCGTACTAGGCAGACGTCTTACCGTTTGACCACCACACCACTAACGATTAAGGCGCCTTGGAATAGTGTAAGTGACGTGGAGGGAAATCGTACTAGGCAGACGTCTTACCGTTTGACCACCACACCACTAACGATTAAGGCACCTTGGAATAGTCTAAGTGACGTGGAGGGAAATCGTACTAGGCAGACGTCTTACCGTTTGACCACCACACCACTAACGATTAAGGCGGCTTGGAATAGTCTAAGTGACGTGGAGGGAAATCGTACTAGGCAGACGTCTTACCGTTTGACCACCACACCACTAACGATTAAGGCGCCTTGGAATAGTCTAAGTGAAGTGGAGGGAAATCGTACTAGGCAGACGTCTTACCGTTTGACCACCACACCACAACGATTAAGGCGCCTTGGAATAGTCTAAGTGATGTGGAGGGAAATCGTACTAGGCAGACGTCTTACCGTTTGACCACCACACCACTAACGATTAAGGCGCCTTGGAATAGTCTAAGTGACGTGGAGGGAAATCGTACTAGGCAGACGTCTTACCGTTTGACCACCACACCACTAACGATTAAGGCGCCTTGGAATTGTCTAAGTGACGTGGAGGGCAATCGTACTAGGCAGACGTCTTACCGTTTGACCATCACACCACTAACGATTAAGGCGCCTTGGAATAGTCTAAGTGACGTGGAGGGAAATCGTACTAGGCAGACGTCTTACCGTTTGACCACCACACCACTAACGATTAAGGCGCCTTGGAATAGTCTAAGTGACGTGGAGGGCAATCGTACTAGGCAGACGTCTTACCGTTTGACCACCACACCACTAACGATTAAGGCGCCTTGGAATAGTGTAAGTGACGTGGAGGGAAATCGTACTAGGCAGACGTCTTACCGTTTGACCACCACACCACTAACGATTAAGGCACCTTGGAATAGTCTAAGTGACGTGGAGGGAAATCGTACTAGGCAGACGTCTTACCGTTTGACCACCACACCACTAACGATTAAGGCGGCTTGGAATAGTCTAAGTGACGTGGAGGGAAATCGTACTAGGCAGACGTCTTACCGTTTGACCACCACACCACTAACGATTAAGGCGCCTTGGAATAGTCTAAGTGAAGTGGAGGGAAATCGTACTAGGCAGACGTCTTACCGTTTGACCACCACACCACAACGATTAAGGCGCCTTGGAATAGTCTAAGTGATGTGGAGGGAAATCGTACTAGGCAGACGTCTTACCGTTTGACCACCACACCACTAACGATTAAGGGGCCTTGGAATAGTCTAAGTGACGTGGAGGGAAATCGTACTAGGCAGACGTCTTACCGTTTGACCACCACACCACTAACGATTAAGGCGCCTTGGAATAGTCTAAGTGACGTGGAGGGCAATCGTACTAGGCAGACGTCTTACCGTTTGACCATCACACCACTAACGATTAAGGCGCCTTGGAATAGTCTAAGTGACGTGGAGGGAAATCGTACTAGGCAGACGTCTTACCGTTTGACCACCACACCACTAACGATTAAGGCGCCTTGGAATAGTCTAAGTGAAGTGGAGGGAAATCGTACTAGGCAGACGTCTTACCGTTTGACCACCACACCACTAACGATTAAGGCGCCTTGGAATAGTGTAAGTGACGTGGAGGGAAATCGTACTAGGCAGACGTCTTACCGTTTGACCACCACACCACTAACGATTAAGGCACCTTGGAATAGTCTAAGTGACGTGGAGGGAAATCGTACTAGGCAGACATCTTACCGTTTGACCACCACACCACTAACGATTAAGGCGCCTTGGAATAGTCTAAGTGACGTGGAGGGAAATCGTACTAGGCAGACGTCTTACCGTTTGACCACCACACCACTAACGATTAAGGCGCCTTGGAATAGTCTAAGTGAAGTGGAGGGAAATCGTACTAGGCAGACGTCTTACCGTTTGACCACCACACCACAACGATTAAGGCGCCTTGGAATAGTCTAAGTGACGTGGAGGGAAATCGTACTAGGCAGACGTCCTACCGTTTGACCACCACACCACTAACGATTAAGGCGCCTTGGAATAGTCTAAGTGACGTGGAGGGAAATCGTACTAGGCAGACGTCTTACCGTTTGACCACCACACCACTAACGATTAAGGCGCCTTGGAATAGTCTAAGTGACGTGGAGGGAAATCGTACTAGGCAGACGTTTTACCGTTTGACCACCACACCACTAACGATTAAGGCACCTTGGAATAGTCTAAGTGACGTGGAGGGAAATCGTACTAGGCAGACATCTTACCGTTTGACCACCACACCACTAACGATTAAGGCGCCTTGGAATAGTCTAAGTGAAGTGGAGGGAAATAGTACTAGGCAGACGTCTTACCGTTTGACCACCACACCACTAACGATTAAGGCGCCTTGGAATAGTCTAAGTGAAGTGGAGGGAAATCGTACTAGGCAGACGTCTTACCGTTTGACCACCACACCACAACGATTAAGGCGCCTTCGAATAGTCTAAGTGACGTGGAGGGAAATCGTACTAGGCAGACGTCTTACCGTTTGACCACCACACCACTAACAATTAAGGCGCCTTGGAATACTCTAAGTGATGTGGAGGGAAATCATACTAGGCAGACGTCTTACCGTTTGACCACCACACCACTAACGATTAAGGCGCCTTGGAATAGTCTAAGTGACGTGGACGGAAATCGCACTAGGCAGACGTGTTACCGTTTGACCACCACACCACTAACGATTAAGGCGCCTTGGAATAGTCTAAGTGACGTGGAGGGAAATCGTACTAGGCAGACGTGTTACCGTTTGACCACCACACCACTAACGATTAAGGTGCCTTGGAATAGTCTAAGTGACGTGGAGGGCAATCGTACTAGGCAGACGTCTTACCATTTGACCACCACACCACTAACGATTAAGGCGCCTTGGAATAGTCTAAGTGACGTGGAGAGAAATCGTACTAGGCAGACGTCTTACCGTTTGACCACCACACCACTAAAGATTAAGGCGCCTTGGAATAGTCTAAGTGACGTGGAGGGAAATCGTACTAGGCAGACGTCTTACCGTTTGACCACCACACCACTAACGATTAAGGCGCCTTGGAATAGTCTAAGTGACGTGGACGGAAATCGTACTAGGCAGACGTCTTACCGTTTGACCACCACACCACTAACGATTAAGGCGACTTGGAATAGTATAAGTGACGTGGTGGGAAATCGTACTAGGCAGACGTCTTACCGTTTGACCATCACACCACTAATGATTAAGGCGCCTTGGAATAGTCTAAGTGACGTGGAGGGAAATCGTACTAGGCAGACGTCTTACCGTTTGACCACCACACCACTAACGATTAAGGCGCCTCGGAATAGTCTAAGTGACGTGGAGGGAAATCTTACTAGGCAGACGTCTTACCGTTTGACCACCACACCACTAACGATTAAGGCGCCTTGGAATAGTCTAAGTGACGTGGAGAGAAATCATACTAGGCAGACGTCTTACCGTTTGGCCACCACACCACTAACGATTAAGGCGCCTTGGAATAGTCTAAGTGACGTGGAGGGAAATCGTACTAGGCAGATGTCTTACTGTTTGACCACCACACCACTAACGATTAAGGCACCTTGGAATAGTCTAAGTGACGTGGAGGGAAATCGTACTAGGCAGATGTCTTACCGTTTGACCACCACACCACTAACGATTAAGGCGCCTTGGAATAGTCTAAGTGACGTGGAGGGTAATCGTACTAGGCAGACGTCTTACCGTTTGACCACCACACCACTAACGATTAAGGCGCCGTGGAATAGTCTAAGTGACGTGGAGGGAAATCGTACTAGGCAGACGTGTTACCGTTTGAGCACCACACCACTAATGATTAAGGCGCCTTGGAATAGTCTAAGTGACGTGGAGAGAAATCGTACTAGGCAGACGTCTTACCATTTGACCACCACACCACTAACGATTAAGGCGGCTTGGAATAGTCTAAGTGATGTGGAGGTAAATCGTACTAGGCAGACGTCTTACCGTTTGACCACCACACCACTAACGATTAAGGCACCTTGGAATAGTCTAAGTGACATGGAGGGAAATCGTACTAGGCAGATGTCTTACCGTTTGACCACCACACCAATAACGATTAAGGCGCCTTGGAATAGTCTAAGTGACTTTGAGGGAAATCGTACTAGGCAGACGTCTTACCGTTTGACCACCACACCACTAACGATTAAGGCGCCTTGGAATAGTCTAAGTGACGTGGAGTTAAATCGTACTACGCAGACGTCTTACCGTTTGACCACCACACCACTAACGATTAAGGCGCCTTGGAATAGTCTAAGTGACGTGGAGGGAAATCGTACTAGGCAGACGTCTTACCGTTTGACCACCACACCAGTAACGATTAAGGCGCCTTGGAATAGTCTAAGTGACGTGGAGGGAAATCGTACTAGGCAGACGTCTGACCGTTTGACCACCACACCACTAACGATTAAGGCGCCTTGGAATAGTCTAAGTGACGTGGAGGGATATTGTACTAGGCAGACGTCTTACCGTTTGACCACCACACCACTAATGATTAAGGCGCCTTGGAAAAGTCTAAGTGACGTGGAGGGAAATCGTACTAGGCAGACGTGTTACCGTTTGACCACCACACCACTAACGATTAAGGTGCCTTGGAATAGTCTAAGTGACGTGTATGGAAATCGTACTAGGCAGACGTCTTACCGTTTGACCACCACACCACTAACGATTATGGTGCCTTGGAATAGTCTAAGTGACGTGGAGGGAAATCGTACTAGGCAGACGTCTTACCGTTTGACCAACACACCACTAACGATTAAGGCGCCTTGGAATAGTCTAAGTGACGTGGAGGGAAATCGTACTAGGCAGACGTCTTACCGTTTGACCACCACACCACTAACGATTAAGGCGCCTTGGAATAGTCTAAGTGACGTGGAGGGAAATTGTACGAGGCAGACGTCTTACCGTTTGACCACCACACCACTAACGATTAAGGCGCCTTGGAATAGTCTAAGTGACGTGGAGGGAAATCGTACTAGGCAGACGTCTTAACGTTTGACCACCACACCACTAACGAGTAAGGCGCCTTGGAATAGTCTAAGTGACGTGGAGGGAAATCGTACGAGGCAGACGTCTTACCGTTTGACCACCACACCACTAACGATTAAGGCACCTTGGAATAGTCTAAGTGACGTGGAGGGAAATCGTACTAGGCAGACGTCTTACCGTTTGACCACCACACCACTAACGATTAAGGCGCCTTGGAATAGTCTAAGTGACGTGGAGGGAAATCGTACTAGGCAGACGTCTTACCTTTTGACCACCACACCACTAACGATTAAGGCGCCTTGGAATAGTGTAAGTGACGTGGAGGGAAATCGTACTAGGCAGACGTCTTACCGTTTGACCACCACACCACTAATGATTAAGGCGCCTTGGAATAGTCTAAGTGACGTGGAGGGAAATCGTTCTGGGCAGACGTCTTACCGTTTGACCACCACACCACTAACGATTAAGGCGCCTTGGAATAGTCTAAGTGACGTGTAGGGAAATCGTACTAGGCAGACGTCTTACTGTTTGACCACCACACCACTAACGATTAAGGCACCTTGGAATAGTCTAAGTGACGTGGAGGGAACTTACCGTTTGACCACCACACCACTAACGATTAAGGCGCCTTGGAATAGTCTAAGTGACGTGGAGGGAAATCGTACTACGCAGACATCTTACCGTTTGACCACCACACCACTAACGATTAAGGCACCTTGGAATAGTCTAAGTGACGTGGAGGGAAATCGTACTAGGCAGACGTCTTACCGTTTGACCACCACACCACTAACGATTAAGGCGCCTTGGAATAGTCTAAGTGACGTGGAGGGAAATCGTACTAGGTAGACGTCTTACCGTTTGACCATCACACCACTAACGATTAAGGCGCCTTGGAATAGTCTAAGTGACGTGGAGGGAAATCGTACTAGGCAGACGTCTTACCGTTTGACCACCACACCACTAACGATTAAGGTGCCTTGGAATAGTCTAAGTGACGTGGAGGGAAATGGTACTAGGCAGACGTCTTACCGTTTGACCACCACACCACTAACGATTAAGGTGCCTTGGAATAGTCTAAGTGACGTGGAGGGAAATCGTACTAGGCAGACGTCTTACCGTTTGACCACCACACCACTACGATTAAGGCGCCTTGGAATAGTCTGACGTGGAGGGAAATCGTACTAGGCAGACGTCTTACCGTTTGACCACCACACCACTAACGATTAAGGCGCCTTGGAATAGTCTAAGTGACGTGGAGGGAAATCGTACTGGGCAGACGTCTTACCGTTTGACCACCACACCACTAACGATTAAGGCGCCTTGGAATAGTCTAAGTGACGTGGAGGGAAATCGTACTAGGCAGACGTCTTACCGTTTGACCACCACACCACTAACGATTAAGGCGCCTTGGAATAGTCTAAGTGACGTGGAGGGAAATCGTACTAGGCAGACGTCTTACCGTATACCACCACACCACTAACGATTAAGGCGCCTTGGAATAGTCTAAGTGACGTGGAGGGAAATCGTACTAGGCAGACGTCTTACCGTTTGACCACCACACCACTAACGATTAAGGCGCCTTGGAATAGTCTAAGTGACGTGGAGGGAAATCGTACTAGGCAGACGTCTTACCGTTTGACCACCACACCACTAACGATTAAGGCACCTTGGAATAGTCTAAGTGACTTGGAGGGAAATCGTACTAGGCAGACGTCTTACCGTTTGACCACCACACCACTAATGATTAAGGCGCCTTGGAATAGTCTAAGTGACGTGGAGGGAAATCGTACTAGGCAGACGTCTTACCGTTTGACCACCACACCACTAACGATTAAGGCGCCTTGGAATAGTCTAAGTGACGTGGAGGGAAATCGTACTAGGCAGACGTCTTACCGTTTGACCACCACACCACTAACGATTAAGGCGCCTTGGAATAGTCTAAGTGACGTGGAGGGAAATCATACTAGGCAGACTTCTTACCGTTTGACCACCACACCACTAACTATTAAGGCGCCTTGGAATAGTCTAAGTGATGTGGAGGGAAATCGTACTAGGCAGACGTCTTACCTTTTGACCACCACACCACTAACGATTAAGGCGCCTTGGAATAGTCTAAGTGACGTGGAGGGAAATCGTACTAGGCAGACGTCTGACCGTTTGACCACCACACCACTAACGATTAAGGCGGCTTGGAATAGTCTAAGTGACGTGGAGGGAAATTGTACTAGGCAGACGTCTTACCGTTTGACCACCACACCACTAACGATTAAGGCGCCTTGGAATAGTCTAAGTGACGTGGAGGGAAATCGTACTAGGCAGACGTCTTACCGTTTGGCCACCACACCACTAACGATTAAGGCGGCTTGGAATAGTCTAAGTGACGTGGAGGGAAATCGTACTAGGCAGACGTCTTACCGTTTGACCACCACACCACTAACGATTAAGGCGCCTTGGAATAGTCTAAGTGACGTGGAGGGCAATCGTACTAGGCAGACGTCTTACCGTTTGACCACCACACCACTAACGATTAAGGTGCCTTGGAATAGTCTAAGTGACGTGGAGGGAAATCGTACTAGGCAGACGTCTTACCGTTTGACCACCACACCACTAACGATTAAGGCGCCTTGGAATAGTCTAAGTGACGTGGAGGGAAATCGTACTTAGAGTATTCCAACGCACCTTAATCGTTACTGGTGTTGTGGTCTAACGGTAAGACGTCTGCCTAGTAAGCATGGAGGTCTGGGTTCGATTCCCGGACGCATCACAAATTTCAATTCAATGCTTCATATTTATCATTACCTATGTGTTCCTTCCGATTTAACCCTTTCACGCCCTGCACTCACAACTGTGCGTTTCTGGTTTGCTCGGTTTCGTTCTTTGTGATTCACACGAGGAAGTTCGAGCCTGTATCACACAATCATGGATAGACCGTGATAACGTGCGTAACATGTTTCAGTTCCATGTTTCTATTCTGTGTGGTACCAGCAGTCGGCAAACGTCCAGTACAGTTACAATGGCGGCAAGAAAGACTTGTTGAGAAGGTGGTATATCCTTGTTTTGATATGTGAAGCTATCATATCTGACAGGCAGTTGATGTTATGTCAATTCTTTCAAAGCCATATTACTGTAAGATAGTGAAGATCATAAAAATTTGTAGTGAAGCCCCAAAACAGACAATTGTAAGGGTACAAAATTTTTGATAATCTATTTTCTTTTTTGTAATGAATTGCTGTATGTATTTTGTATCTTTAACGAACCTCTCTATATTAATGTCACATCACTTACAATCTTGGGTCTGAAAGGATTAAGCCTCTCGTAGTAATAACTCCTAAGAATTTAGTTGAATTCATTGTCTTCGGATTTCACTGATTTAGAAACGAGGTTTACCGGATACCTTTTACTACTGATATCGAGGACAATACACTTTTCATCATTTAGAGTCAATCGCCAATTTTCGCATCATACCGACATCTTATCTAAATATTTCTGCGGTAGCATTTGATCTTCCAATTACTAGACGATAAATGGCAGAATCATGCGCAGACAACCTAACAGGACTTCTCAGATTATCTCCAAAATGATTTATTCAGATCAGGAACAGCACAGTACCAATAACAGTGCCTTGGGGAACACCACATCATCTGTTTTATCGTACACCTTTCCATCACTCCAAACTGTGTACTCTCTAACAGGAAATCTCGATTCGTCACCTATGTGCGACTATATTGATTAAGTATGCAGTTTGACCAAAAGGCAATGTATTTTCTCTCCTAATAAAATACTGCTTCATTTACCTCGGTTTTCCCACTTCGTAGTTATCTCTCGCTCTTAAGCACGAAGGAATCTAAAGGGTTTTACACCTTAAAACAAAGTAAGAAAGTTGTGGGACTTAGTCATAATATTCAGAGTATTTCATTGTGGCAAAAATGTGTAACCTTTTTCGGCTATTCATCGGACTCAGTTCATGATTAGTACTCATTGAGAGTATAGGACTTTATCCAGGGACTGATTTCAGTCTGCTCTGAAAAGTGTAGTTTCCACACTAGCTTACCTTACTAGCTCGCATATGGAACGTCAGAAGTGAGACTACGTACAGGCTTCAGTGCAAGCTGTTATTGTGGACGGATGTGCTTGGGTCGATGAATAAGAGGCTGTAGAATATTCGTAGTTACCATCACAAGACTCAGGGCAGGTATCCTCAAACGACTTCTGCTTAATATTCGTCATCATTTAAGTGCATTGTTAATAAAGGGTTAGAGAAATATGTGCTAGTAAAGACGATTAAGGATGGGAAAGATACACCGTGGTATAATAATAATGTTAGAAAGCTGCTGAGAAAGCAAAGGTTGTTGCACTCTCGATTCAAAAAAGAACACGCAAATGACAGGCAAAAGTTAGTAGATATTCGTGCGTCTATAAAAAGATCGATGCGCGAAGCATACAATAATTATCACAGCCATACCTTAGCAAAAGATCTTTCCGAGAACCCGAAAAAATTCTGGTCCTATGTAAAATCGATAAGCGGGTCAAAGCCCACTGTCCAGTCACTAGTTGATCATTCAGGGGCAGTAATAGAAAAAAGCTAATGGAAAGCTGAAGTTCTAAATTTAACCTTTAAGAAATCTTTCACGCAGGAGGACCGCACAAATGTACTATCATTTGATCAACGTAGTAATTCCGAAATGGGGGACATAGCAATAGGTACTTCCGGTGTAGAGAAGCAGCTGAGAGAGCTAAATACGAAAAAGTCTGCTGGTCCGGATGGAATACCAGTTCGGCTTTACAAAAACTATTCTGCAGCGTTGGCCCCCTACTTAGCGTGCATTTATCACGAATCTTTAATTCAGCGCAAAGTTCCTAGTGATTGGGAAAAAGCGGAGGTGACTCCCGTTTATAAGAAAGAAAAGAGAACTGACCCACACAATTACAGGCCAATATCGTTTACATCAGTTTCATGTAGAATTTTGGAGCATATTGTCAGTTCGAATATAGTAAATTTCCTTGAAACGTTAAAGCTTCTTTCCATTAATCAGCACGGGTTTAGGAAACATCGTTCATGTGAAACTCAGCTTGCCCTTTTCTCACATGACATCTTGCGAGCCATGGATGAAGGGCAACAGGCGGATTGTGTTTTTCTCGACTTCAAAAAGGCGTTCGACGCGGTGCCACACTGCAGACTGCTAACGAAGATACGAGCTTATGGAATAGGTTCACAGATTTGTGACTGGCTGGAAGACGTCCTAAGTAATAGAACGCAGTACGTTGTTCTCGACGGCAAGTGTTCATCAGAGACGAGTGTATCGTCAGGCGTGCCCCAGGCGAGTGTGATAGGACCGCTATTATTTTTTATCTATATAAATGATTTGATGGGCAGAGTAAGTTGTAATTTGCGGCTGTTTGTTGATGATGCTGTGGTGTATGGGAGGGTGTCGTCTGTAACTGACTGTAATAGCATTCAGGATGACTTAGACAAAATTTCTAGTTGGTGCGAAGAATGGCAGCTAGCTCTCAATGTAGAAAAATGTAAGGTGATGCGCATGAGTAGAAAAAACAAACCCATAATGTTCAAATACAGCATTAGTAGTGAGCTTCTTGATGCTGTCGCGTCGTTCAAATATCTAGGCGTAGCATTGCAGAGCGATATGAAATGGAACGAGCATGTAAGGACAGTGGTGAGTAAGGCGGACAGCCGACTTCGGTTTATTGGGAGAATTTTGGGAAGATGTACTTCACCTGTAAAGGAGACCGCGTATAAAACGCTTGTACGACCACGTCTTGAGTATTGCTCAAGTGTTTGGGACCCGCAGCAGATCAGTTTAAAGGAAGACATAGAGGCGGTTCAGAGACGAGAAACTAGATTTGTTACCGGTAGGTTCGACCAGTGCGCGAGGGTCACGGAATTGCTCCGGCAACTCAGTTGGGTATCGCTGGAAGAAAGTCGACGTTCTTTTCGTGAATTTCTATTGAGTAAATTTAGAGGGCCGGAATTTGAAGCTGAGTGTAGTACGATCTTGCTGCCGCCTACTTACATTTCGCGTAAAGATCACAAAGGCAAGATAAGAGAAATTAGGGCTCGTACGGTGGCATATAGGCATTCTTTTTTTCTTCGTTCTATTTGGGAGTGGAATAGGAAAGAAAATGCCTAGTAGTGGTTCAGTGTACCCTTTGTCACGTACCTTACGGTGAATTGCGGAGTATGTATGTAGATGTAGGTACACATTGACAAGCTTCACCTTAGGCGTCACTCTTATCCCATTAGTCTGATCTAATATGGATTGCAATATTAGCTTCACAAGTATTTGATATGAACCTGTTTTATGGTAAACGGCAAATACGTAGTAAGATGAAGAAAGACGAAGCTGCTTTTCAGTTAACAAACTATAAACTTATGTTATCCGTACATATATCTCCACACATGGAGATTGTGATTGTCACACATCAATCATTCAGTTAAAGGTCACTACATTTTCGAGTTTTATAAATCACACTAACTTTAGCAGCTGCTAGTTTTAAATCAGACTAATCCTTTATAATACCGAAATTTACATTCCTACATTTACTTAAATAAAAGTTCCTAATAACTACAACTGCAAAAAATTTCTGAATCCCACCAAATCTTCTTATTTCTTTATGTATAAAGCAGATTGTCCGTGCTGCGCAGAAATGGCCGTGTGGTCTAAGGTGCCATGCTACGGATTGCGCGGCCACTCCCGCCGGAGATTCGAGACTTCTATCGGACATGTGTGTGTGTGTGTATTTCAGCAATTTGTAAATCTAAGGATCGATGACCCTAGCAGTTTGGTCCTTTAGATTCACAAACACTTGAACATTTATTGAGTGTGCCCATGTGTTTGATTGTGTGTAAGCCGCGGCAGAATACCCGTGCGCACTAAGTCGCCCACTTGCAGTGCGCACGGCCGTTCGCCGTCGAAGGTTCGAGTTCTCTCTCGGGCATGGGTGCTTGTGTTGTCCGTAGCATAAGTTACTTTAAGTTAGCGTAAGTAGTTTGTAAGCTTAGGGACTAATGACCACCGTAGTTAAGTCCCTTAGATTTACAAACATTTGAATATTTTGATTGTGTATACGTATTGCGTACAAATCTACGGTCTTGTTGCGATTTAGATCAAGTGTTGACAACTTTCCCTTCCAAACAAAGAGGAAGGTCAATGTCTACATAAAATTTCGTATGGTGCATGGCGGAGGGTACTTTACCTACGGATCTAGAGAGAATCTGCAGTTTTATTCCGATCTTGTGAAATTTTGCATACTTGACCTTCAGTACAAAATGAAGGTCATTTCCACATAAAATAACATATGGTGTATAGAGGACGCTACTATACTCACAGACTTTGACACCAACCTTGAACTGTACGTTGATCATGAAGACTTTTTGCACACTTGACCATCAAACCCTGAGGACGATCACTGTCTGCGGTATATTTCTCACGGTGCTTGGAAGATGGTTTCGTTTGGCCAATTAGCGTGAAAGTTAGCTCCTGTATACATGTTTTTGTGGAAGAAGTGTTTTAATTCGTAAGCTACTTGATGGTGCATGGAAGAGGGTACAATGCTATAAACTTTACACTATTTTACTGATTACTGTCCCAATTCCACAGTCGACCACGCCGACCACGTAGACGTGGGAAAAGAGGCGAGAATAAGGGGACGGGAAGATGGACAGGAATTGGGTGGGGGGAGATTGGCCGAGAGATAGAGGGGGCGGGGAGGAGGAAATGAACGGAGGGAGAGAAGAGGAAGAGATGGTCAAGGAGAGAGAAAGAGAGAGATACGCGGGAGAGCAGTGGGTAAGATACGGACTAACAAAACATTGAAATAAATGAATACCTGTGCAATGCCGGGTTTTCAGCTAGTTACACGGTAACCGCCGCGGCAGAATAGCAGTGCGCGCGGCCGTTGCCGTCGGAGGTTCGAGCCCTACACTGGGCATGGCTGTGTTGTTCTTGGGGTAACTTAAATTAAGATGTTTGTAAGCTTAGGGACCGATCACCACTGCAGTTAGGTCCCGTAACTTAAAAAAAAAGAAAAAGAAAAAAAAAAGAAAAAAAATTACCTCTTCTTCATTATGGACAACACTCGAAAAAGGGTAATGTTCTAAATTATCAAAAATGCTCACTCTAGCCTCAAATCTAATTTTATATATATCGTACGAAATTTATTTCTTAAATGATGTGAGTGTGGTAAGAAGTGAGTATCTTTTTCAAAGTCAGAAAATATGAAAACCATCTAGCTACCTCAAAATGGGACACTTTTGGTGTAGTATGGGTTGTAGGAGGAAGTTTGTGTATACAGTTTTGCAGTGAAACTTAAGTCGATATACATCCTGCTCCCATGTTGCAAGGAAAAATAAATCGACTCAAATTTTTCACTCTTCTGCTATTATTTATGATTATCGCGACGCGGTCCTGAATTGCAGGCTAACTGCAGTGAGGCGTACGCTAAACGTTCATGAAAAAACCTGCAATCAATACGATCACATGTTAGCACATTTAACAGATCCGGTCCGGGCCATTTGAGGCTACAAGAAGGAAAAAACGAATAAGGCAAGATCGGCCACGTGCTTCGCTGCCGAGGTCCCCGTACTACTCTCCACTTTTCCTCGTCGACCTACGTGAGTCAGCGTGTTCACGGTAACCCTGTACAGCCGGCGGGATACCTACTTGTGCGGCACAAATGATTCGCTGGAATGCTGGTGTTTTTAGCCGAGTCTAACAGAAATTAGTATACAGCAGTAATTTGTAAATGGAACGATTGTCGTATGGAGTAGGTTTTTATTTATTTACTTTTCGTTTTTAAATCGTTGCATCCCAGTATAGATCGAAATCATTCCTTACACATCAACTGATTTGTGAGGCTTGCAATTTTACACTTCAGGAAATTTAAAAGATGTTACCAATGACTGTACCACTTTCAAGTCTTATCAAGAAATGACGATTTATACAGGGTGAAAGAAATTTAAACCGACAAACTCGGAAGGGGTTGTAGGGGACATCAAAACAAATATTTTTCTCTATTGTCTTCCAACAATTCTGGCAATGCTCTGGCGAGAAAAATGTAAGATTTCTTTGGCAGCAAATTAATTAAACCAACAAACTCTTTTCTACTTTTTTTTATTACCAGGAGCCAATACATTAACCAAACCCAATTTCAATTACCGTAGATTTTGAAAAATTCCTCCATTGACAAGAAAACAAAGGTTTGATTAGATTTGATTTGATTTTTTCAGGGTAGCCAAAACAGTCTTGGTCCAACCCGCCACTGCCCGCACTGAAACTAAGTTTATTGTGCGGTATCGCCCCCCCCCCCCCCCCCGTATTCTAGTAAAGCCAACCAATTCCCTTGAACAGTGCAAGGAGTCCCTTTACCAGTTCTTTATTAGACACAATTTCTCCGGGTCTGGTTGTCCCAAATGTTCTGTGCCTTTTACTCTCCAATGCAATGCATTCGAAGATTAGATGTGATGCAGTTTCATCACCGTCATCACAGATCCTACATTTAGGGTCCTCTTCTGTTATTCCCATTGTATGTAGGTGTTTTTTGAAATTCCCATGGCCTATCAGCAATCCAACCATGAGTCTAATCTCTCTCCTGTTCAGGCCCAGGATTGCAGAGCTTCTTTTAAAACATGGCTTTGACTTTTTTTTGTTGGTAGACTTTGGTCCAATATTCTACGTGCTGTCTTCTGAGCCAGTTACGTAGCTCCAATTCGATCATTGCCTGGGTGACTGTCAGGACAGGTTCCGGTCCAATAAATGGAGTCTCTGCCCCCATCCTGGCTAATCTGTCGGCATGTTCGTTGCCACTGATCCCCGAGTGGCCAGGGACCCACAATAGGTTTACTTTATTGCTTTCCCCTAGCTCCAACAGAACCTTGTGACATTCTGCAACAATTTTAGACCTTGTTGCAGGAGCTGCCAGTGATCTCAGGGCTGCCTGGCTGTCTGAATAGATATAGATGCTACGATCTTTGTAGCACCTACGCATATTCTCCTCCATACATGCCCTGATGACAGTGATTTCAGCCTGGAATACTGAGGCCAGTTTCCCTAGAGAAAAACAAAGGTTACACTGTGGGATCATGTTCTGTCTGACACGGGCAAAACACCAGGAGTATCCTGAATTGTTCCTGCTGCTGCTACTAACCGGGCAACCTGATCCTCTTCTGATTCAAGAGGAGTTGCGTAAATATGGTTGTGCATCTCTCCCCACACATATCTGGGGATCGAGCAGGCTACTGTACAGGACCACCTCAGCCAATCGACGTTTCTGGGAACCGTCGGTCCAGGAATCGACGCACACGACGAATGCAATGTGCCGGCGCCCGTCATGTTGGAACCACATGCGTTGTCTTGTACTGGGCGGACGTCTTCCAGCAATTCTGGCAATGCTTTGGCGACAAAATTGTAATGGCGCCTGCCATTTAATACGGCCTCCACCGCTTTAAATACGCCTCATAGGGAAAAATGACATTATGGAAAAGTATTTGTGTTGGTTTCCACAAAACCTCCCAGAGTTTGTTGGTTTAAATACTTTCCAGCCTGTATACAGATTATTTTTAAGATACTATCGAATCGTATATAACTGCATAATCTGTAAATACGGTCTGACCATTCATTCAGTAGTGACTATAAAAAAGAAAAGAAAAGAAAAGAATACGAGCCACAAGCGTCCCATGGTGCTTCTCTAAAATGTTCAAATGTTTGTATATTTAAGGGACCTAACTATGGTGGTCATTAGTCCCAACGCTTACAATCTACTTACACTAACTTAAACTAACTTATGTTAAGGACAACACAAACACCCATGCCAGAGAGAGAGGACTCGAACCCACGACGGCGAACAGCCGCGCGTACCGGAGCTGGGCGCCTTAGTGCGCACGACTATTCTGCCGCGGCGGTGTTTCTCTGTTGACGGTGCTCCTTCAAATAAAATGTTCAAGTGTTTGTTAAGCTTAACGGACTTAACTGCGGGGTCATCGGTCCCTAAACTTATAAACTACTTATGACCTACCTTATACTAAAGACGACACAAACATATATGCCCGAGGGGGGATTCGAACCCCCGACGGCGGACGGCCTTGCGTACCGCAACACGGCGCTCCGATACGCGTGGCTAATCCGTCACGGCGATACTCCTCCAGGGCCGCGCGATCTAAGGCGTCATGCTATGGACTGCGTGGCCACTCCGTCGGAAGTTCGAGTCCTCCCACTAGGATTGGTGTATGTGTATGTGTGTGCGCGCGCGTGTGTGTGTGTGTATGTTTGTGTCAAGTTGTCTGTACGTCTAGAGACCGATGAACTATCCAGTTTGCTCATTTGAACATTGACTCTCCTTCAATACCTGCATAACATGGAAGGTCTTATTTAGCAATTGAGGAAAAAGGTAGAAAATAGTCGCAAAGAGGGTTGTAAAATTTGAATAACAAGTTTGTACGGCCAGGGAAGAAGTGGACTGTTATAAAACTACTGGCGTCCTGGGACTATTACTCATGGGCGAGAAAGTGACTTTTACAACTACGGAGAGGAATATTATATATATATATATATATATATATATATATATATATATATATATATATATATTGCTGTTCGTTAATCTCGCTAAAACTAGAGAACGGCTGAACCGATTTGGCTAATTTTAGTCTTGAAATATTCGTGTAAGTCCAGGGAAGGTTTAAACGGTGATAAAATGGAAACACTACGGTCGGGGGTTCGAATCACCCCTCTGGCATGGATATTTGTGCCGTCCTTAGTCTTAGCTAGTTCATAAGTAGTTTGTAAGCTTAGGGACTGATGACCCCGTAGTTAAGTCCCATAAGTTCTATAAGCATTTGAACGTTTGATAAAATATGGAAAAGTTGTCCGGAAAAGAGGAAAATCGGGAAAAACTGAAACAGCTGTTTGCTGTGAGCTATCAATACCGTTCGTTCAATTGCGATAATATTTTGTAAATTTCATGTTGAAAGCAAGAGGAAGGGACGCATCAAATAAAAATTTGGAAAAGTCGACCGGAAAGTAGGAAAATTTTGGAAAAACGGAAAGCGATATTTTCCTATGAATAAAAGTCAATTGTCATAAGGCTGTAAGAGCATCACTTCAGTACGGCTCGACAGGAGAAGGTTTGTATCAAATTTTTTTGAAAAATCTACCGGAAAATTGGAAAATTTGAGAAAAACTGAAAGTGCGTTTTTCAATGTATTTTTGATTGAATTCAGCACTATAACTGACTATTCGCTCGACGGAGAGGGGTAATTCTTTTTTTGCTTTGTTCATTATGGTCTTGGAAAAGTTTTCAGTAGAAAAAAAAATAAGGACAGTTAAAAAGGAAAGTCGCAAAATTCGAACCAAGGGAAAATTTGTGGAAAACTGAAAGAGCTCTTTTCTTTGGGATATCAATATCATTCGTACGATTGCGATAAAATTTTGCACATTTGACGTCCAAAGCAAGAGTACATACATAGCAATTGCGAAGCATTGCTGGGTCGACTAGATGACCTGGTGAACTTCGTATCACTTACGTCTTAATATAAACCATATTAATTTAAATCTTATGATTTTTAGAGCCAGTAGCTTTATAAAGGCATCATCAGATAGTGTAAGTATCAGCTCGATAGTGGGCGGAAAAAGTGGGTAAATCATGCTCACATGTCCAGAATAATGTTCATGTCACATTCGTGGAAGTTCAGGGAAGGTTTAAACGGTGATAAAATATGGAAAAATTGCGAGGAAAATTTAGATTTAAACATGTAAAATAATGACTTGGTTGTTGTGTTGGATGCGTTCAGAAATATACTTTGAAAGAGTAAAGTTCGCTTTATACGATCTGATCCCGTATATGAACTGTCAAAGTCACTCTCAAAGGTTACACATACACTAAATATATGCAAAGTGCACACTGAATGTAGTGCTACTGCAAAGTACCTTCAACTAACGCATTTATTTGTATTTGTTACAGCGTAGATGGCCATGTCGCTATCTTTGTTAACATATTTACATATGTACTAGATGACCCGGTGAACTTCATATCACTTACCTCTTAATATAAACCATAAATAGGGATTACCATAAATTTTTCCTTATTTTATCACCGTTTAAATTGATTTGGACGCAGCTGGTTTCGACGATTCCAATGCATGATAGAAAAAAACTATTGTTCCATTTAAAAAAATTATATCTTTGTGCTGTAACTCTTTGGAAAATGATACAATAAACTATGTTCATAGCTCCGCAGAAAGTGTTGACCTACCGCATTAAAATTTCCCGTTACCTACTATTTTATAAGTTACAGAGGCAAACACACTTAGTGAAACACCCTGTATACAAATGAATAGCTGTGCGTTAGTCTCGATTAAACTCTGAAATGGCTTGGACGATTTGATATTTTTTTCTCTATAGAAAAAGAAAAAGTTCACCTTAACGTAACAACCACAGTCGAAGGAAAAATTGTTTATTTTTTCTCCTGCATGACACATTTTCAATGCACTGTAACATCATTTTCAAAGGTAATACATTATTAATGGCTCAAAAATAAAATATCCTTATTGGGTAATAATATGCCTTTCTGGTCAATCCCATAAACATATGCAGTAACTAATAGACTGCATCGATATATAACTGCCTATACAAACTTCCAACATTTGAATTATGAAAGATGAAAGTGAAAAAATTACCTCTAATATATAACATGAACCTCCATGTAGCCTCAAATGGCCTCGGACAGGATGTATTAAATCTGCTAACATGTGATCGTATTGATTGTACGTTTTCTTCACGAACATTCAGCGTACGCCTCATTGCAGTTAGCCTGTAATTCAGGAGCGCATCGCGATAATCATAAATATTAGCAGAAGAGTGAAAAATTTGAGTAGATTTGTTTTTCCTTGCAACATGGGAATGGAAAAGTATCCACACTTATGTTTCATTGTAAAACTGTATGCTACAATCTCTACAAGAGTGTGAATGAAATTTTGATACTCTTTGTAGAGTATATTCATAAGCACAATGCCTTATAAAGAAAAAAAAAGGAATTAACTTCTGCGTGAAAAAGATTGGATTTCGAGTCATATGCCCAGTTATAAGAGAAAATAATGAAATCAGTAATTGTGTTGGTATAAGAAAAAGAGGTCACTTGAACTGCACCCATAGGTACGTTACATTAGACTGATATGAGGAAGACATAGTATTACGATCATTGTTTACATGGATATTATTTAGACAGATGGCCACCACAGCTCAAAGTGAGTCCAAATAACAGACAAAATACAAATGAAAATAAAAACACTACTACCCACCAGCTGATTCCTGAAACTGGGGAGCCATCAAGTATGGGGTCCCACAGGTTTCGGTCTTGGATCCTTTGTTGTTTTATATATAGTGCCATGTGGCATGACATCATTAATAAATATAGTCTTTTAACAGGAGTCTATAGCTATAGTAGATTTCAATGTTTGTAGATATATGCATTGATGAGAAATTGGATTGGAAGTAACACATTGAGAAACTACTGAAACGTAGGAGTTCATCAACTTATGCTATGCTACAAATATCTCAGTAAATTAGTTTACTATGCCTATTTTCATTCATTGCTTTATTACGTAATATTTTGGGGTAATTCATCATAGGAATGGTTTAGAGAAAAAAAGAACTGTAAAAACTCAGAGGAAAAGCAGAAAATAAAAATAAATAAATAAATAAATAATAATAATCTAAAATCCAATGTCTATTATCGCTTAGAAAGGCAACCCACCGTACAGAACTGTCTGGGAGTTGCAACCGTAGGAAGAATATATAAATAACTCCGAAAGCATTATGGGAGCTGTAAAAGTTGTGGTACAAAAGCTGCATGGGACTACGGGGGCCTTAATATGACGTTGGTTTCTTTTTTTTTCCCCTTGGTGGGATCGCTTCAGAGATGTGAAGGTCAAAGTAATTTTATTAATTTTTTAAATGGAATGGTACTTATTTTCTGATACCGGCTATCGAGATGAATCCAATGATGTGTAACAGTAAGGTCTCTGAAGGTCAACGAAGGTTAAAAAGGTGGCATGAACGTCCATTTTACAGAAGGTGTTCGAAGTGATGACCATTGGTGTCAAAAGCAGCGCTGCAATCTTCTCATCGTGGATTGAGCACTTATCGAAGCACATGCTCTGGCAATTCTCTCTCGCATATCTTCAGGTGCAGTTGGAACTTATTTATAAGCAACGTCTTTTATCACCACAAGACAAAATCCAGAGGCGTCAAATCCGGTAAACGAGCCGGCCACGACATATCTCCTCCGCGTCCAATCCAGCGATGTGTGAATCGTCTCTACAACTCATTTGTGTCCATCAGCGAAAAATGCGACGGGCACCCATCCTGTTGATAGCTCAATCTGTTCCTTGTCCCTAAAGGTATTTCTTCCAAAAACAGACCTCATGTTTCTTGCAGGAATGTGGTGAACATCACAGCATTAAAATTCCATGCAATGAAATTCGGAATAAAACTCAATCCACGAATCGAAGATTCCAGCATCGTCACTTCGAACACCTTCTGTAAATGTATGTTTTACCGTTGTTGACTTTTAAATATCTTACTGTTACACATCATTAGTTTCGTCTCGATAGCCGCTAACATAAAGTAAGTAACAAACTATAGCATTCGATTAAAGAAAAAGTTGTCCTTCATGTGGTGTCGCACAAGTCCAAAGTGCGCGCCACCTACTTTCGCCGCACGCCGCCATGCACGCACGGCGCGGCATTCTTACGACGCCGGCCACGAGCGCCCTCTGTGACAACTCCGCTCGTGGCCACCACTGAACGACATCATTCACTTGGGACTGAGATAGGAACCAGTTAAGACCTTCGGATTCAGATAGGCACCAGTAAAGACTTGGTTATTGGACAGGCACTAGGCAGGACTCTAGCTCAACTATGTATCAACATTCTGCCGTACTGAACTTTGTAAAAGTTAAGTATTGTATAAATTATGTGCAATATATATCTCGTTCTAATTTACTCTAGTGTTTCTAGTTTCTGGCTGCTCCCCTCCGTACCTGCACCAGCGTGCTATCTTTATTCCTGTGTCGGTCTTATTCCACTCGGCCACCGACACCTACGACGGAAACGAGACACAAAAGCGGCGACGAGGCTGGGACACAAAACTTCATATCTCTGAAGAGACCCCACCTAGGAACAAAAGACCAACGTCATTTTGTGGTCCCCGCTGTGCTATGCAACTTTTGTCCCACATACTTCTCAGCTCCCATCATACACTACTGGCCATTAAAAGTGCTACACCAAGAAGAAATGCAGATGATAAACGGATATCCACTGGATAAATATATTACACTAGAACTGACAGGTGATTATATTTGCACACAATTTCGGTGCATACATCCTCAGAAATCAGTAACCAGAACAACCACCTCTGGCCGTAATAACGGTCTTGATACGCCTGGGCATTGAGTCAAATACAGCTACGATGGCGTGTGCAGGAACAGATACCCATGCAGCTTCAACACAACACCACAGTTCATCAAGAGTAGTGACTGGAGTATTGTGATGAGCCAGTTGCTCAGCCACCATTGACCAGACGTTTTCAATTGGTGAGAGATCTGGAGAATGTGCTGGCCAGGGCAGCAGTCGAACATTTTCCGTATCCAGAAAGGTCCGTACAGGGTCTGCAACATGCGGTCGTGCATTATCCTGTTGAAAGGTACGGTTTCGCAGGGATCGAAAGAAGGGTAGAACCACGGGTCGTAACACATATGAAACGTAACGGTCACTGTTCAAAGTGCCGTCGATGTGAACAAGAGGTAACCGAGACGTGTAACCAATGGCACCCGATACCATCACTCCGGGTGATACGCCAGTATGGCAATGACGAATACACACTTCCAATGTACATTCACCGCGATGCCGCCAAACACGGATGCGACTATCATGATGCTGTAAAGATAACCTGGATTCATCCGAAAAAATGACGTTTTGCCATTCGTGCACCCAGGTTTATCGTTGTGTACATCATCGCAGGCGCTCCTGTCTGTGATGCAGCGTCAAGGGTAACCACAACCATGGTCTCCGAGTTGATAGACCATACTGCTCAAACGTATTCGAACTGTTCGTGCAGATGGTTTTGTCTTGCAAATGTCCCCATCTGTTGACTCAGGGATTGAGACGTGGCAGCACGATCCGTTACAACCATGCGGATAAGATGCCTGTTATCTCGACTGCTAGTGATACGAGGCCTTTGGGATCCAGCACGACGTTCCGCATTGCCCTCCTGAACCCACCAATTCCATATTCTGCTAACAGTCACTGGATCGCGACCAACGCGAACAGCAATGTCGCGATACGATAAACCGCAATCGCCATAGACTTCAATCCGACCATTACCAAAGTCGGAAACGTGATTGTACGCATTTCCCATCCTTACACGAGGCATCACAACAACGTTTCACCAGACAACAACAGTCAACTTCTTTTTGTGTATGGGAAACTTTCCCCGTGTCAGCACGTTGTAGGTGTCGCCACCGGCGCCAACGTTGGTGAATGCTCTGAAAAGCTAATCATTTACATATCACAGCATCTTCTTCCTGTCGGTTAAATTTCGCGTCTGCAGCACGTCATCTTCGTATTGTAGCAATTTCAATGGCCAGGAATGTACCTTCGGGTTTATTATTGGTGGCAATAATTAGTGGGGCAATAATTAGTGGGGCTAACAGACTGTCAAATACAATCAATATTAGGGAAAGCGTAGAATTAGGTAATTTGGAAATATTGTGGGTATATAAACAAATTGGTGTGGCCATATCGAGAGTAATATTTCAGTGAAGTCCACATCAGCTAGGTTTGAATACAGATATCGGATGAATGCAGGTATATGCTTCAGCGATAGCGAGTGGGTGGTGTAGCCGTGTGAAATACTCGCTTAACTTAGATGGAAATTCTTGGAAGAAAGACGTCCTAACTGCAGAATAATTCTGAGGGACAAATTAGGAAAACTGGTATTCAAGGTAAACTGTACGACCGGCCTCCTGTAAACGTCAGACGTCGTGGAGATCGCGAGAACAAGATAACAGAGAGCGCACAGAGGTGTACAGGCTGTCGCCGTATCTCTCTCGCTCGGTACGCTAATCAAACAAGACAGAATAATGCTAATTTTTATTGATAACCAAGTTCGCAACGCCATTCACCACACAGTGGACCTGCCAAGTATGTATGTACTGTAGATTCAGAGCGAGGTTGGGCTAAATTTACTTGTTTCTGTCATATACCATTTCCTCTTGCGCTTGGCACACAGTTAAATAAGGAGATGAATTAATACTCCAATGCACCCAATGATGGCGCCTAGGCCGCGGTGGCCGAGGTGACTGAGGCGCTCCAGTCACGGTCGGCACGACCACTACGGTCGGGGGTTCGAATCCCCCCCTCGGGCATGGATATTTGTGCCGTCCTAGTTCGTAAGTAGTTTGTAAGTTTAGGGATTGATGACCCCGTAGTTAAGTCCCATAGACTATACAAACATTTGAACATTTTGATGGCGCCTATGACACACGATGGTCGACATTTTTAGTTATTAAATTAACCAAAATGAGCTCTCGAATGCAGCAGAAGTGTTTCCAAATGAACACATGAATAAGGCTGAAAAATTTAGACCGTAGCACATGTATCAGAACCATTGCATATAACGTGGGGCTGGAAATGTTATAGTTACCACCTCTACCAGTGCCTGTTTGCTAGTATGCGACTTTTCAGAATAATGTAAATGGAATTCCATTAAGTTGTACCACTCAAGTTCTACAACTTTTCAACTATAACTAAAAATTTCGCTGTGATCGTGTAGTCTGAGCACTGCAAATGAATATATCCTTTTCTGTTGTCAACCTTACAACATTCTGAACTGCGACAGCCATTTACAGTCGGTGACTGGGGCACTGTTTCGCGTTGCACCCAACGTGAAATGACCGTTTCATAATGATAGATTCGAACAGACTCTCCATGATGACCGGAAAAACCATTATAGTCATCTGACACACAATTTTTATAGCTTCTGACATACTCTGCCGTACCTCTCCACATGACCAATTGGCCATTTGTCGTTTCATGCATGCATATTTACTTCGCAAACGAAACAGGTGAAGGCATTTATTTTTTATTAATATTGTACATTATTTCAATATTATCGTCATCCGCGGAGCTGCGTTATTATACGATTTTATATAATGTACGTCTGAAAAGTTCGGTGAATAGTCTGAGGAAATATAGGAAACAAGAGATACAGACTAAATACCTTTTCTGGCCTTCTAAGTAATCGCCATTGTCTACAATACACTTCTGACATCGACTGTACTGTAGAAGAGGAGAGGGGGAGGGGGCAAGGGAGCGTGACACCCCCACCCCCGGAAATAACTGATACAACAATATATATATACTTTATTCTTTTTAAAATGATGTGAATGGTTGCATGCCTGTTCTAAAAACGCCATAACCAAGCAAGGATCGTAACCTCAAACAACTTTTTCTTTTTAGGAATCAGTTTGAGATACGATACAAATGTTTAGTCTTGCCCTCCCCCCACCCCACCTCCTGAAAAGATATGCTGTATCCGCTACTAACTGTCAGCAAATGCTTCTCGTGGAATCCCTCGAAGCATTTAGGTAACGCGTAGTTGGTTTGCCGTAACGCACACTCTCTATTGGATTTCAACTCGACTCGTCTGGTATCATTTTCAAAGACAGTCGCCGATCGTCCACAAGCTCGACGTTGTCTGGGACTGAGATTGTAGCCGGTCACCCCGAACGTGTCTCATCCTCGAAACCTTCCTTTCCGTCTCTACACCGTTTAAACCACTCAAACACTTACTTTTTACTCACTGTTTCAACCCCATACCCTTGCACTAACATTCCTTGAATCTCCGTAGTCGCCGGCAGCGGTGGCCGAGGGGCGCGACAGTCATGATCTGCACGGCCACTACGGTCGGGGGTTCGAATCCCCCCTCGGGCATCGATATTTGTGCCGTCCTTAGTTCATAAGTAGTTTGTAAGTTTAGGGACTGATGACCCCGTAGTTAAGTCCCATAAGCTATACAAACATTTGAAACATATTTTTCTCCGTAGTCTTTTTTCTTACTGAAACCTTGGTATTAACGCGTTGCTCCATTTTGCGCTCCATGTTGCAATGGCGCGAGTTCTCACACCTACCCTGTTAGCTGGGTCGCAGCGAGTACCACCGCGCCATAGGGGTTCCTGTTGACATGCCCCTCAATATGTATGCGCGGGCACCTGTTCCTCGCCATTGCGGTTCCTGCCTTGTGTCTGTTGTGGCTCTCGTCATGTTTGTTCTAGTCTGTCTGCGCATACCCCTGCGTTCCGCTTGCACCAACGGTATTCTGCAGTCTGTATCGATGAAACATGAAAGGCTCTAATCCTCGGCAAATGTTTTTGAGTTACTGATGATAGAACGTCATTTAATATGTAATTTGGTTGTGAATCTTAGGTTTGAAAATTTATAGATAATTTTCGAATCACCAGCTCCCATTTTCAGCGTTGCTTATGAATTCCTTTTAATCCCTTTCCAATATCGTTAGTACTGCGCCAATGTGTATTTACTCCTAATTTATTTGCATGTTCTACAAACATTTACAAACTGTTCAATAAATAAATTACTTTTGGTACTAAATTTACATTCTTCCAACTGAGTTGGTGTTATGAGTGTTTGTGCTAGAGAAGATGTGGAACTCAGTTTTTGTAAATATATAAACTGCAGCATTAAGCTCATAAACTAACAAATTAGCTCAGTCGGGAGAATATAAATTTAAAATGAAAAGTAATTTCTTTCTTGAACATTTTGTAAATGTTTGTAGATCTTGCAAATAAATTGCGAGTAACGACACATTGGCTTGATACCGTTTATATATAAAATATTGCTAATCATTTCCGATCTGGGACATACAGCAAATGTATTTCATGTTAACAATATTCACCATTTCGAGCTGTGTGTTTAATAATTTTCTTTTTTAATTTTTTTTTTCTCCAAAAACAGTCCACTGTGTCATAAATCTTACCACAGCTAATTAAATGTTCAAATGTTTGTTATTCTATGGGAACAAAGTGCTTCGTCATCAGTCCGTAGCTTACAAACTACTTAAACTAAGGTAAACTAACCTAAGGACAACACACACACCCATGCCCCAGGGAGGACTCGAACCTCCACGGCGAGCAACCGCGCGCTCAGCAGCGGACGCTTTAGACCGCTCGGCTACTCCACCGCGGCGCAGCTAATTACTGTGAATGACATTGAAATAGTGTGTTATATATTGTAGTATATATTCCGGTACGCTTTCTCTATATATCAAAGCTGTTTATGCCATTACCAATGTTATTCTTAACATCTAATTACTTTATGTTTCAAGTGTTCAAATGTTTGTATAGCTTATGGGACTTAACTACGGGGTCCTCAGTCCCTAAACTTACAAACTTCTTACGAACTAACTTACACTAGGGACGGCACAAATATCCATGCCCGAGGAGGGATTCGAACCCCCGACCGTATTGGCCGTGCAGATCGTGACTGGCGCGCCGCAGTCCCCTCGGCCACAGCGGCCGCCAATTATTTTATGAACCACGGTTTCATATTCTATTGTACATTTTGGTGCCTGTTATTGCGAACTGGACAATTCGGTTGTTCATCCAGGCATCTTCTGTTCCTTATACAGTCTTTCACGATTAATGAATCGTTATCAGTAACAGATCCTTTTGTGTATACATTCTACACTTCTACACTGTACAACATGGGAAACTGCAGCAACAATTGTTAAAGTCTCGCAGAGACTGCCTTATCAGACGTCTGCTGAGCAGTTGAAACGGCTGTACCCTCTCTTTGGTCTCAAGCCCCTCGAACAAGCAGCGCTATAATTTTTTGCAAAGACAGTCTTACACGTCTTATTTCATCATCCAGTGATACAGTCATTGAACTTCGCTAGAACATTCAGCTGAGTCACTTTTCTTCATTTACTCCCGCGTGCCCGGCATACCTGTAGCGCTTATATAAAGAAAACAATTTTTCAAGTGAAACGAATATCCGAGTTGCTTATTAGTCCATTTTTAAACTGGTCTCTTTTGACGATGTACCCTAACGAATTCGGTATTTCGTTTCAAGGTGTTTCATTTGGAGGCCTATAATTAGCACCTCGATGCGGATTTGTAGAGGCACCGGTGCGTTGTACGCATTCATGTCACGAATCCGTAGCGCTGCGTTAATCGGCGGAGCTGTCTGCTGTCATCAGTCACTGCGGTCCCCAGCCTGCGTTTCTGGTCCGTTATATAACGCAGGAGGGTCCGTAGTGCGTTATATAAAACTAAACCTAATTGTGAAAATAACTGTTTCAAGTGCGGTCTCTTTCTAATACACTACAAACGAAGCGACAGTCGCAGCAGCTGGTGATGAGGTCTTCGATCTCTGAAAGGTCTGATACAGCCTCAGTGCAGGCTCGAAACAATTTTTACACACATGTAGCATATCATTTGCCCCCCCCCTCCCGTCCCTGCTTTTGCAAAGATCTGGTGAGGGTGTAATTGAGATTTGGTCTAACAAGCCCAAGAATAATACTACACAGACCCGGCGGTTGAAGTGGGTACCACTGTAGCTGTACCCTCTCAAAAAATTGAGAGTGAGTAAAACACTCACTCTTGATTTGAAGGAATGTTTATTTACATTGAACCGCACGGGGATGGCCACTCCCCTTCAGGCCAGGCTGGGAAACCACTTTTCTGATTTTCACGCTATAATAACTGTTGGCAGTGTATAGGACCACTCCACATCGTTTTCTCTGCTTATATTTTTCTTATATGTTGTCCATTGCTTGTGAAAATCGAAAATGCCTACTTTTCATTTTGCTTCTTACTCTATTTTGAAGAAAGCATGCGGTTAAAAGATCTGATTTTTCGGCATGTGTAGTACACATCTTGGATTTCTAATAAAACATTAACCTTTTTTTAATTCGTAACAAACATTTCAAAATAACACTATATGTCAGGTATGAGTACGTAACTTATTCAAAAAGTTCGATTGCGGGTAGCTTACTGTTCGATGCATTTTAGCCAATACATCAAAGCGAGTGAAATAGAACTAAAAGTACAGAAAAGTTTATAAAATGCTTGTCTCTATGTACCTTTCTCGTTTAACGAGTAATAGCGTGTTAATATTCATCTCACCATCACTCTCTACCTGTTCGCCCCTTCCCCCCTCTGTACATAAATTTCCTCCGCCTCCTATATCTCCTCTTACAAATGTTCAAATGTTTGTACAGCTGAAGGGACTTAACTACGGGGTCATCAGTCCCTAAACTTACAAACTACTTATGAACTAGCTGCAACTAAGGACAGCACAAATATCCATGCCCGAGGGGGGATGCGAACCCCCGACCGTAGTGGCCGTGCAGACCGTAACTGGAGCGCCTCAGTCTCCTCGGCCGCCGCGGCCGGCCTCTCCTCTTTCAACTATAAGCTAGAGCCATGTTTAGTGTTGTGTTCAAAATGTTATATCTCCGAAAGTTCTTGAATGAAAGTTTTGAAATTTTAACATAACGTTCCAGGGAAATTTGCGCATGTTCTATATGCATAATTTTTAGGTATATGTCATA
Organism: Locusta migratoria; assembly: GCA_026315105.1. Taxonomy (NCBI): domain Eukaryota; kingdom Metazoa; phylum Arthropoda; class Insecta; order Orthoptera; family Acrididae; genus Locusta; species Locusta migratoria. Next base: position 309,889,845 of record CM048746.1, read on the forward strand.
TATGAATTTATCTAAATTTTATAAAGGGGAAACGTTGGTACGAAAAAACGCAAAAGTAATATACATATAGGTTTTATACAATATATTCAAGAAATATGTACCTAGAAATGTTCCTGTATTACAGTTCAACCTTGGGGCAACATTTCGACAACTGCCCGCTCTTAAAAAAATATGAACCGCCGGGCCTGATTCTGCTTATTTTAAGTCAAGTAAATTCGTCTTTTTTCTTTCCATTAAGTAACAGACTTGCACATGTGGAATAGAGACTGACGCCCTTAACAGTTCATTTATAAATCTGAAGCTGCATGTTTGTAGAGGCTTTAAAGTATAAGGCCTGGACAGTCGTAAGCTACTTAGTCGAGAATCTATTGGATTCGTAATTTTTAAAGATAACATTACTTCTACTTATTTGATTACAAACCAGTTGCTGATTCCAATAATAAAAACTCACACATATAAAATTTAATTTTCATATGTAATTCGGTTACTATTTTAGCAACAAGAAACTGTTTTTGGCAACAATCAAATACTTTCTTACTTGCACCAGCAATGGTTTCACTCTTAAAGAGGCACTTGTAGCTGTCGTGAGGTCATCGACTAAGTTCACAGTAATCTATTTGGAGAAATATCGTCTTTGCAAGTTTACATTTACATACATACTTCGCAATCCACGTAAAGGTGCGTGGCGGAGGGTACTCAGTACCACTACTAGTTACTTGCTTTCCTGTTCCGGTCCCATATAGAACGAGGGAGAAACGAATTCTTGTATGCATCCGCAAGATCACTAATTTCTCTGAACTGATCTTTGTGCTCTTATGCGAAATGTAGGTATGCGGTAGTAGAATCGTTCTGCAGTCCGCTTTAAATTCCGACCCTCTAAATTTCTTCAGTAATGTTTCTCGAAAAGAACGTCCCATTCTCTCCAGTGACTCCCAGTTGAGTTCCCGGAGCATTTCGGTAACACTCGCGCATTGATCGAATCTACCAGTTGCAAACCTAGCCGCCCACCTCTGAACTGCCTCTATGACCTCCTATAAACCGACCTGGTGAGGATCCCAAACACTTGGGAAATACTCAAGGCGCTTTTTATATGCGGTCTGCTTTACTGACTAATCACACCTTCCCAAATTACTCCCAATAAATCGAAGTCGACCATTCGCCTTTCCCACGACTGTCCAGGAATACGCTCATTCTGTTTCAAATACGCCTAAATATTTAAATGACGCGACTCTGTCAAAGAGTAGTGTATTCGAATATTAAGGAGGTATTTCTCCTACTCATCTGCATCACCTTACATTTTCTACATTTAGCGCTAGTTGTCATTCTTCACACCACCTAGAAATTTGGTGCAAGTCATCCTGCATCCTACTACAGTCATTCAACGACGACACCCTCCTGTACACCACAGCATCATCAGCAAACAGCCGCTCTGTCCGTCAGATCATTTATATTTATTGTCACCACTCGTACAGGTCGACGAAATAAATTTTGTTATAGCCTTAGCTTTTTCAAATGTGCTAGTACTGACAGTTGCACAACGGGTGCCTGAAGATGGTGTGATTGTAACACCGAAACCGGTCGCATAATTTAATAAATATTATTAATACAGCTGTTGGTACTTTCTTCCACCTTCAAATTTATCAGCTGTAGTCCCAACACATTGATTGGGAATTATTTTTATGCTGTTCTTTCTCACGGCTGGCATACCACAAGCTGCAATTCTATCTCCTCTGATATATTAATTGCATACAGCTGATATTCCCCTAACTATAAAATGGAAACAGGGGCTGGCGTTAACGCTGGCGATATTGCGTATTGGTGTCAAGCACCTAATTCACAAGCATTACATCGTCTTACAATGTAGTATATTCTGTGTTTATACTCCTGGCTGAATAAGTTGAGGATACCTCCAAATACTTGGAAATGGCATGGAATACCTCTCCAAAACACATTCCTTTTAATACGACGTGTTTTGTGAGCAGTTCTTTATTGCCTTTCTGAACCTATTCTTCAGATTTTAGAAATTCCGATCAGGACACGGAACGGTGCTATTTTCAATTGTTGATTCTTAGCTACACGTGTATGTAACATTCATTTAAAAGTTGGCATAAATAATAAAGTGGAACTGTGTCCTGAGTGGTAAGAATCAGTTCAGACCTTCGAAGCGTTGTGCGAGAGGACTGTACTTGACCACGGAGATAGGGAGCGGGTGTTGTGTAACGAAGAGATACCCCAATTACGTGAGGGAGTGGCAAGTGTGCAGCAGGAAGGACCCAGACGCCAGTGGCAGCTGGCGCCAGCTGCAGCCGCCTGCTGGCGCACAACACTCTCCTTCGCTGCCTGTCCCTTGATCCCTCTAAGCCGCACGCATCTCCCAGCAGACCCCAGAAACGAAGCGGAATCGTAATGGCTGACTCGCACAGTAAGAGAAAACATAAATCACGTCTGCGAATGCAACAGGTCAGTGGCGTAACTATGGGGGGGGGGACGAGGGGTATAGAACCCCCCCCCCCCCCCCCCTCAGAATCCAGCTAAAAAAAAAATCGTATTAACAGCAATCTGGTAAAGGTAAAGATTGAAAACTTGGGGTGTTTTACCTAATCTTTATTGGATGGGAGTGAATTAGTTTCTTCAATGGGAGTGGTAGATGGTAGTTTGTCTGGAAACTAACTTAAATTTTGCTCGTCAAGCAGATCTATTCCCCCCCCCCCCCCCCAAAGCCAAGTTCTAGTTACGCCACTGCAACAGACTGCACAGAACTACCGACGTTTGCAAGATATGGTGTCCCTGACATGCCTACATCAACATGCAGTACTTCGAAAATGACATCTAAGTGCCTGGCAGAGGTTTATCGTGCTACTTACCTATCATTACATTCTCGAATAGCACACAGGAAGAAACAACTTCTCGCTGTTCAACCTCTGATTTCTCACATTTCATTTTGATGTAGGTGGGTGTCAGAAATATGATTTCGCATTCGGAGGGGTAAGTCATCATCATCATCATCATCCTGGACAGTTTCTAGCCTCTGACCGGGTCTGCTTCGAACAGAAGCCTCTCCATCGTCCTCCTCCGTTTTCACCTTGATCAAGTCTTCTCCTTTCTTGCCGACACATTCCTCCACTGCTTTCGGGCATCTCTCTCTAGGTCTTACTTTTGGTGTCTTCCAGTTTCATATCGTGTATCCTCCTAGGTATCCTTATCCATACGCTTAACATTTCCGTACATCTCAGCTTTGATTTCTCTATCTCCTTTTGTAATGCCTCCACCTTCGTTAACTGTCTGATCCTCCCACTTTTTAACCTATTTTCGTCACTCCAATACTGTTCCTCAAGAATTCCATCTCACTAGCTTGTAATTTGCTTTTATCCATTCCTTTCATAACTAGGTTTCGGATGCATGTGTCAGGATCGGGACATCGTATGACCACTCTTCCGAAATACTTCTGATCTCCCCCCCCCCCTCGTGTATTTCTCTATCGCTTTTTTTCATCTTCCTGCATCAGGCTTCCTAGTTACTTGAAACTCTCTACTCTCTTCAATCGTTCCCTATCAATTGTTGCTCCACTTGTTCCTCTCTCTTATTGTTGTAATACTCATCTCACTCTTACTTATACTACATTTCATTCGATATTATTGTACTGCTTGTTCCCATACTTTTAACTGCTCTTGCACTTCCTCCTCCTTATTCCCCCAAATCATCAGATCATCAGCAAATATCATAACTTTTAACTCTTCTGTATTTATTACATTGGATTGATCACGAGATGCCACGTTATAGAAGGAGATTTAGGTTACCCTCCTGCTTGTTTATAAGGCAGTCGATACATTGGAAGGTTGTACTTCTACTGCTCAGAAAGATTTGTCTTGTGGTCCTACTGCATTTGTAGGTACCAATTTCTAATGTTAGTGTAAAAATTAATGACGTGTTTGGTGTTTGGTGATATTGGATGGCTAACAGTTGCTCTTGTGAGGACTGGTGATGCCAAACTAGGAGACCTGGAGTCTGTCGCAGAGAGGGACATTATTTCATACAGGACATGAAGTCTTGGAAAGGTACCTAATAGAGATTATGGTACTTCGTATATTTTTATGCACACAAACCATTGGGTGTGAGGACTACGAACAGAAGAAAGGTGTCTGCTGATGAAGTTGTTCACGTATCGATTAAGGTTGTAGGACCTTTTGAGGATGAATTTAATTTGCAAGGAGATGTTATTGTATATTACAATTCTCCCATGTATCGAGATAGTAAAAAACGAGCTGTCCTTCTTTTTACTCTTTCGATGACCTTCGCCAATCGTAGCTCATGGGGATCTCACACAAGGCAGCAATACACCAAAAGAGAATTGTTAAGTGTAGTGTGGGCAATATCTAAATAGTTGTGTTCCATCTTTTATACATTCTGCCAATAAAAAGCAGCCTTCGGTTCACTTTCCCCACGACATTATCTATGCGTTCTTTCCAATTTCAGTATCTCGTACTTCCTAGATAACCATCAGATTTCATAGATTTACCTTGTAGACGAAGTTTGACGGATTAGTTTTAGCACTCATTTGGAGGAATTCACACGTACAACTGCAGATTTTTTTTTTTTTTTTAATCTTCGTATCATAGTACTTCTCAGATTTTCTGCCAGATCGTTTATGTAGATCAGGTACGGCAGAGGACAAATAACTCTGACCTGGAGAACGCCAGTTATCGCCTCCGATTAATTATCCGTCACCTTTTCAGCAGTTACTAAGAACTGTGTCCGCCCAGACAGGAAATCCTCAGTCCATCACATATCTGACACAATATTCTATAACCACGAAGTTTCATTAATGGGCGTTAGCGATACAGTAGCAAAATCCGTTTCAAGATATAGAAATACTGAATCAATTTGGGATCTTTTTTCTGTAACACTTATCACTTCATGTGAGTGAAGAGCTGCTGTTTCTAAATCCGTGTTGACCTTAGATTATTAGATCAATATGTTCGAGGCAATTCATAATGTTTCAGCACAGGATAAATTCCAAACCCTCCTGCAAATCGACGCCAATGATGCACGCCTTTAATATAGTGGGTTACTGCTCCTGCCTTTCTTGAATATCGGTGTGACCTGTACAGCTTGCCCGTCCTTTGGTACAGAACCTTCACTGCCGCTTCAAGGGTGCACATAAATACTGCAGTCTGCCTTGTCTCTGATATCTCTAAACAAAATGTTCAAACTTTTGTAAATCTATGGGAATTAACTAGTGTGGTTATCAGTCTTAGGCCTGACGGAGGACTCGAATGTCCGACGCGATCGGCCGCTCGATCTATAACGTAGCGCCCCTGACATCTCTCAGAGATAACATTAGGCTACCTTTTAACGTCATCTGACGCTGCCGAAAAGAGTCGGCGAACGTAAAAGCTGTACGTCATGACGTCCATCATCCCAAGACAATTGTCTCAGAGGCTTTGAAACAACGTGTATATTAAGCAGCGATTTGGTATCAATAAAAGTTATATTATGTCGTTAAATCTATTCCGTTCGTATTCGGAAGTAAAAAACAGTCATCTGTTACCACTATATGAATTTCGCTACTTTTTTCTTAAAGTGTTTCAACTTAAAGCAGTTAAGAATTCATTTAACTATTCCATTACTGATTACTCCTATCATTTCTCTAATACTTCATTTCTGGTGATCCAACTATCTATGCATTATTGGTGACGATATTCCGCCGTATGCGAGATACCAACATTTGGCGTATGTTAACATTAGTGTAATGTTCACCATCAGTATTAAGTGAAATACAAGTTATAAACACACCACAAAGAAAACTCGACGAAATAAAGAACTAAGAAGCAGAAATAGAACAATTACAACTCGTACAAAATAAGAACAAGAAGTAACAAGCACTACACTGTGTGATTTTAGCGTAGCCTAATGTAAGAGAAACAATAAAGTTATCCCACTGAAGATAGCACAAAATGTGCTGAAACATATATGGGAAATGTAACAGAAATTGGTGTCTTGCATACGGCGGAATATCTTCACTAATATTTAAGCAAGCACGAAAGAAAAGCATCAATATCAAAATGATGATAATATATCAATAACTAAACATGTATTATGTCTTTATACACATACTTTACATACATTCAACAGCTTCAAAACAAAATTTTTTGTCTTCTCAATTATGGTGCCACTGTACTACTTCTTGCAGGAGCAAAAGACTGATATGTACAAAATGTTCAAATGTTTGTATAGCTTATGGGACTTAGCTACAGGGTCATCAGTCCCTAAGCTTACAAACTACTTATGAACTAGTTACTACTAAGGACGGCAAAAATATCCATGCCCGAGGGGGGATTCTAACCCCCTACCGTAGTGGCCGTGCAGACCGTGACTGGAGCGCCTCAGTCCCCTCGGCCATCGCGGCCGGCACTGATATGTACTATTCAAAAACATTTTTTCCATTATGACATTCTTATACTTAATATGTGATGTATCTAAGCACTTCCGGGAAAGAAAGATTCTGGCATCAGCTGTTTTACGTTGTTGCTTGTGTACTCTGTCCGAAGGCTGGTTTGATGCAGTGCTTCATGCAACTCCTATGCTGTGCAAGCCTGTTTACTTGTGAATAAATATGCAACATACCTCCTTTTGAACCTTCTTACTGTACTCATCTCTTCGTCTCAGAAATTTCTACTCCCTTCACTTCCTTCCAGTACTAAAGTGGTGATCAATCCTGTCTGAAAATGTATCATATCAACTGATCGCTTTCTTTAGTCACGTTATGTAACTCCCTAAATCTATTCAACACCTCCTCATTCGTTACATAATCACCCATTTAACCTTCAGTATTCTCCTATTATACTGCTTTGTATTTAAAAAATACTTTCCAGTGAATGTGATTTATAACATTTGGTGTTCCATAATGAGTGTGTGTGTGTGTGTGTGTGTGTGTGTGTGTGTGTGTGTGTGTGTGTGTGTGTGTGAGTACGCTAACTGATGTCTCAAACTGAATTCGTTAGCATAATATAAATATTTTAACATTATTTTACAATGTCCTTTCATCATACCATTTTTCGTTTCTTCTTACTCGATTTCGAATGGTTTTATTTACAGTGGACGCTTTGTCATCCAGCCGTTTCAAGAGAACCACCAACTGAAGTACAGATAAAACGTCGCTGAAGCTCTCGTCCGTGAAGCAGTCAAGGTATGTCCAGTATGGCTAGCAGAGTGGGAAATGCGTCCACGCTCTTACTATCGTGATTGGCGTAACTGGCTGTTTATTTCTAGCGAGCACTTAATATATCTCAATTTATAATGTGAAAGTAATTCCCTTACAAACTGCCTTGCGCCACCCAGAAATACTACCATGTAGGAATGTTTTCTAAGTGAAGGACAAATCAGAATCGCTAGCCAATAAAAACGTAAATACACAACTGTATTGACCTCTCCCCCCCCCCCCCCTCTCACCAATAGTTCCAAGTCAAGACGGAAGCGTTGCATTACATTTTCTCACTATTTCTTTTATTTCCTTATCCTCGTGACTGATATTATATAATTGAAAAATTTATCTTCCATTAAGGCTGCAACGATGCATGAAAATAACGTTTTGTGAATTGCCACTTCAGCAGACACAAAGTGAAAGTGATTTTTCATCTTCCACCCAAGAAATCTTCACTCTTGGTCTCCGTCAAAGATGATTTGCTGCTCCGAAAAACTGAAGTTTACCAGATTCTTTGCGAATGTGGCCTTACTCATATCGCACAAACAAGTCGTACTGCAACGGTGGAGTAGCCGAGCGGTCTAAAGCGTTTCGCTGCGGAGCGCGCGGTTGCTCGCCGTGGAGGTTCGAGTCCTCCCTGAGGCATTTGTGTGTGTGTGTGTGTGTGTGTGTGTGTGTTGTCCTTAGGTTAGTTTACTTTAGTTTAAGTAGTTTGTAAGCTACGGACTGATGACCACGCAGTTTGGTCCGATAGATTTACAAACATTTGAACAAGTCGTACTGTCCATGGAAGATGTACGGAGCTGTAGAAAGTAACGACACACTTCAACTGTCTTATTGTGCCTGTGTTAACTACACTGTAGGAAACAGTTTCATATTCCATTGCAAATGATCATTGTAGAAAATGATCACTGGATTTTATAGGTGCAAAGAAGAAGTGGATCAGTTCGTATTTTTCCCTCAATCACACGAAACTACGATTCAGAGTGATGCCGGAAAGACCAAACCAGGCAACCTCTTCCGTTTAGACGATATAAATTCATTCTATCTTTTCTCGCATTTCATTGGTTACATTTAATATTCGTAGAAACACATATGTATAGTTCTGACAAGTAGAAGTGTGTCTTTTCAAGTACTGCTATTCGGTTCCTGCGTAACCACGCAACTTATTCGAAAATTTTGACATATTCGTAGAGAAATGAGGGAACGAGAGGATATTTACAAATCTGTACAGAAACCAGATGTCATTTAGAAGAGTCGAAGGGCATGAAAGGGAAGCATTAGTTGGGAATGGAGTAAGACAGAATTGTGGCCTTCCCCCAGTCTTCTTCAATCTGTACATCGAGCAAGCTGTGAAGGAGAGGAAGGATAATTTTGGAGAAGGAATTAAAGTTCATGGTGAAGAAATGAAAACTTTGTGATTTGCGGATGACAATGTAATTCCGTCAGAGATAACAGAAGGACCTGGAAAAGAAATTGAATGGAATGGACAGTCTTTAGACGAGGGTATAAGACGAACATTAAGAAGAGCAAAACAAGGGTATAGGTACGTTTTCTAAGAAAATTAGGCGATACTGTGAGAATTGGATTACGTATCGAAACAATAAAGCTGTTATAAGAGTTTTATAACTTGTGCAGTAAAATAAGATAGGACGTCGCAATAAAATGGATATACAATTCAAATGGCAATGGGAAGAAACGGTTTTCTGTAAAAGAAAAATTTGTTAATATGTAACATTAATTTAGGTATGAGGAAGTGTTTTCTGACGGCACTTGCGAGGAGTATTTTCTTGTTCGGTAGTGAAACATTGGCGGTAAATTGTTCAGAGAGAAAGAGAATAGCCACGGCGGAGTGGCCGAGCGCATTGAGTCGCAATGCCCCGATGAGCAAGGTCGTTCCCCGTCGGGGGTTCCAATCCTCCCTCGGGCATGGATGTTTGTGCTGTCTTTAGTATAAGTTAGTTCATAGGTAGTTTTTAAGTTTAGTGACTGATGACCCCGTAGTTGGGTCCCATAAGCTTAACAAACTTTTGAACATTTGAAAGAGAATAGGAGCTTTTTAAATGTGATGCTGCAGACGAATGCTGAAGATTAGGTAGTTAGATCACGTAACTAATGAGGAGGTACTGAACAAAATTGGGGAGAAAAGGAATTCCTGGCATAACTTGACTAAAAGAAGTGATTGATTGGTAGGACACATTATTAGACATCCAGGAATCGTGAATTTAGGGTTGGAGGAAAGTGTGTGGGGTAAAAACCGCGGAGGGAGACCAAGAAACAATGCAGTAAGCAGATTCAAATAGGCATGGGTTGCTGTTCTTATGAGGAGATGAAGAGGCTTGTTTAAGTTAGAATAGGGTAGAGTCTCCAGATTGAATACGGAAACAACAACAGCCGTTTAAAGAGTAAAGTGTTTTACCAAATGAAATAAACTAGAAATGACCTTCTCAGAGATACTCAACATCTGTGTCTTCACGACAAAAATTAAATATACGCGAAAATCATTTACAGAAAAAAAAATATATGAATGGAATCGTATTTGGCTATCTGCACCCACCCACTATTGGCCGTGAGCGCTTCCTATGCGCCGTTACCAACGTGTATACGTCATGCAGAATCAGGTGACACCTGAAGTGCATTTTGACTGGGTCTCGGAGGATCAGCACTCCTCACTCCCGGCAGCTGTCGACGTCTAGATCTTAGCACAGCTGATTCTCCAGCAGGAAGCTCCTCAACTGGCATCGCGACGCTCCAACAAGGAGGAAAATTCAGTGCTGGTATCTACATGGATACTCTGCAAATCACATTCAAGTCATGGCAGAGGGTTCATCGAACAGCTTTCATGATATTTCTCTATAGTTCCGCTCTCTAATAGTTAGCGAGGAAAAAGTAACACACAAATCTTTCTGTTTTGGACCTCATTTCTCTTATTTTATTATTTTTATTGTGAAGGTGTGTACTAACAATATATGTTCGCATGCTGAATAGAAAGTTGATGAAATAAATTTCTCAAATAGAGCTCGCCGCAACGAATAACGCCTTTCTTTTAATAATTTCCTCCCCGAGTCGTTCATCATTTCCGTGACACTCTCTACCCTATATCGTGATAATACAAAAGCAGCTGCCGTTCTCTGAATTTTCTCTAAATCGTCCGTCAGTCCCACCTGGTGTGTATCCCACACCGCACAGCAATACTGCAAAATGGAATGCACAATTGTAGTGTAGGAAGTTTCTTTACTAGAACTCTTGCGTCATCTGTTCTACCAATGAGACGTAGTCATTGGTTCTCCTTTCCTACAATATTTTCTGTGTGTTCTTTCCAATTTAAATTGTACGTAATTGTTACTCGTAGGTATTCAGTAGAATTGACGGCCTGTAAGTTAGACTGATTTGTCGTGTAACTGAAGTTTAACGGATTTTTTAGTGGTCGCATGGATGATCACAGTTATTATTAAGGATCAATTGCCAATTTCTCTATCATGCTGATATCTAAGTAATTTTGCAGTTGCTGTTGATCTTCTGGTGACTTTACTAACCGATAAATGACAGCATCATCCGCGAAAATCTAAGAGAGCTACTCAGATTGTCTCCTAAATCGTTTATAAAAATAAGCAACGGTAGGGGAACGCCAGATATCACTTCTGATCAACTCGATGACTTACCGTCAATTACAGCGTACTGTGTCCTTCCTGACAGGAAATCGCGAATCCAATCGTATGCTGTGACGATATTCCATAAGAACGCAATTTGATTAGAAGGCGTTAGTGAGGTAGAGTGTCAAAAACTTTCCGGAAATCTAGAAATACGGAATATATTTGACATACGTTGTCGATAGAACTCATCACATCACTTGAGTAAAGAGTTAGCTGTGTTTCACAAGAATGATACCTTCTGAATCCGTTTTGACTATGGGACAATAGGTCGCTCTCTCTGAGGTAGTTCATAATATTTGACGAAAGTATATGTTCTAAAATCCTGCTGCAAACCGACGTCAATGATATAGGCCTATTGCCTTTCTTGAATATTGGAGTGACCTGTGCAACTTTCCAGTCTTTGAGTGCGAAACGTTCGCTAAGCGAGCGGTTATATATGATACTAGTAGAGGTCTGCAAATCGCCGGTTTCGCTCGCTCGTACTCGGTCGAGTGCGCAACGCTCGGCGGTGGCGCGCCGAGTGTGTTACGCTCGCAGCGAGCGTGTTGACACTCGAACGAGGCTGCGTGGGGCGGGGCGGGCACAGGCCGCACAGCGTAGTGCTGCCGCTGCACTCACAAGGAAACCTACCCAAGTGTCACTCTCCGATTTTTGTGCAATTTGTATATTTTCTTATAATATATGAAAAACAAGGGGATATGTAATTTTTTTAGCGGAGGAAAAATATATTTAAGGGGTGAAACGGTCCCTCCAAAATTGGGACTAAAATAGCTCGGTTGCTCTCTCGAATCGCGTGATACATGTCGTTCTATGACAGTCCGACAGGTGTCGGTGCTGCAGCTTGCGGCAAGGCGTGTGGCTGCGCTCGACTTCCTGCACGCTCGTTCGAGCGCGGCACGCTCGACCGGCCCGACCGTCCACACTGCCCGCTCGCCACTCGGTCGCCCACCGCATCGCCACTCGAGTCCACGGCGAGGGCCGGGAGCAAAGTAGACGCTACAGAATACATCCTGACCTCAAAATTTGGAATTCTTTCCTTTCCCGAGTGCTTCGAAAGCTGTTCTCTGGATCCAGTTGAACCAACCATTCAGTTTCGCATTTTGTATTTTACCATACACGTTATTATATTTGATTAATAAAAAGTTTTCGTTCTAAGATCATTTACTAAATGAGTTATCCATGATCTTTCTCTCTTTCTTGTTCCTATTTTGTGGACTGTTTAGTCGTAGGTGTTAGTTGCCGTCTTAACGAGGAAATGATTGTATTTTATATCCATTCCTCTCAAAACTCTCGAGTCCTGGAATACTTTTTCCGCCTTTTATACTGATATTAAATACACGATATTGATGTACACCCGTAGGTTTGTGCATCTCTCTCTGTTGCACAGGGTTAATATATATTCCCGTAGCATTTTGGCACTGTGCTTGGTTGCTGCGCCTCTACCTTTTCCGAGTGAGTCCTCAACGGAAACTTTTTCAATTGCAACATTCCTATATCCCCACTGTCACTGTCGTCTTTCTCATCTACATAATAAAGTACGCATGCAAGCTTTTGTACAATATATAGGATCCACGCTTTCATCCGTCAGGGTCATGTTCTGGTCTAATGCTCATATATCCTGTACCTGTTTTAAATCCTCTTATTCCAACTGTTTACTTTACAGAGCTGTACGAATTTATGGTGCTCCTGCTGTTTCAGTGATATCTGTATGATATTTATTTAGGGCCGTCTGAAGAATGTCACCCGAGTGCACCAGCCAAAAGAATGAACTGCATGTTTTCGGAATGGCTCGATAAGAGATCGGCCTAGGTACATTGCAGGAGGAGTGGCAATTAGGGGGCACCTACCCCTAATGACTAATTTTTGTGCTCAAAATATAGTTTTGATTTAATCGAAGTTGAATCTATGAATTTTGTCTTTTATCAAAAGATACTTTCATACTAAAAATCATTAAAATCGTTTCACTAATCTGTAAATTATCGTCATTTTTCTATTTTAGTCCCAATTTTGGAGGGACCGTTTCACCCCTTAAATATATTTTTCCTCCGCTAAAAAATTACATATCCCCTTGTTTCTCATATATTATAAGAAAATATACAAATTGCACAAAACTCGGAGAGTGACTTGGGTATGTTATCTTGTGAGTATAGCGGCAGCACTACGCTGTGCGGCCTGTGCCCGCCCCGCCCCACGCAGCCTCGTTCGAGTGTCTACACGGTCGCTGCGAGCGTACACACTCGGCGCGCCACCACCGAGCGTTGCGCACTCGACCGAGTACGAGCGAGCGAAACCGGCGATTTGCAGACCTCTAATCAGCATACTCTGGTACCGGATATCTAACCAGGCGCAATCGTACGGGAGTGCACATTTCCTTGCGGAAGAGTGTACCACTTTCGCCAATCAGCTAAGAGGATATCCGTTTGCACACCACATCCGGCGCTTTGAGACTGCTTAGCCATAACAGGCGGAATTAACAGCACACCAACTGCTGGGATGGAAACCATGCTGGATATGCCCCCATTACACCTTTGGGTCAAGATGGAGGCAGCGGCTAGTACATACAGACTCAAATCTGGCAACAAGTGGAACTCTTTGGGATATCCAAAATCGCACACTAAAGTAGTGAGTGAGGTAAATATAGGAAAGGTTGGGGAAATGCCAGCCGACTATATTATAACCCCATACTTTTTCAACAAGCCTTTCAATATAACAATTGGAAGTAGGGAGCAGTGGAAGAAAATAGTTCGACACCGTACGGGGGATATTGTCTGTATTGTTCACAGACGGGTCAAAATCAGACCAAGGCGTTGGGGCCGGGGTATACGGGGTGCAGCCAAGACAGGAGGGCGTCATCTCTCTAGGAAAATTGGACTCAGTATTCCAGGCCGAAATCACTGCCATCAGGGCATGTGTGGAGGAGAATTTGCGTAGGTGCTACATAGATCGTAGCATCTATATCTATTCAGACAGCCAGGCAGCCCTGAGATCACTGGCAGCTCTTGCAACAAGGTCTAAAATTGTTGCAGAATGTCACAGGGTTCTGGTGGAGCTAGTGGAAAGCAATAGAGTAAACCTATTGTGGGTCCCTGGCCACTCGGAGATCAGTGGCAACAAACATGCCGACAGATTAGCCAGGATGGGGGCAGAGACTCCATTTATTGGACCAGAACCTGTCCTGACAATCACGAAGGCAATGATCAAATTGGAGCTACGTAACTGGCTCAGAAGACAGCACGTAGATTATTGGACCAAAGTCCATCAACAAAAACGTGGCAAGGTAATGATGCGAAACCATGTTTTAAAAGAAGCTCTGCAATCCTGGGTCTGAACAGGAGAGAGATTAGAGTCATGGTTGGATTGCTGACAGGCCATGGGAGTTTAAAAAAACACCTACATACAATGGGAGTAACAGAAGAGGATCCTAAATGTAAGATCTGTGATGACGGTGATGAAACTGCATCACATCTGATCTTCGAATGCATTGTATTGGAGAGTAAAAGGCACAGAACATTTGGGACAACCAGACCCGAAGAAATGGTGTCTAATAAAGAACTGCACTGTTCAAGGGCATCGGTTGGCTTTACTAGATATACAGGGATCGATACCGAACAATAAACTTAGTTTCGGTGCGGGCAGTGGCGGGTTGGACCAAGACTGTTTTGGCTTCCCTGGAAAAATCAACCCGTCGCAATCGTACCGGAGTGCACCTTTCGTTGCGGAAGAGTGTACGACTTTGGCCACTCAGCTAAGAGGATATCCGTTTGCACACCACATCCATGTCTATTATGAACAGCTGATTGTCCACAGTGCAGGCGCACGTGCTGAGCAGGCGGCGTTCAGCGACCGCCCAGCGGCCGGCAGACAATTAGCCGGCCACCGGCTGCCGCTGTCGGCGCTTTGAGTCGCGGCCGGCGCCTCGTTAGCGATTGCGCAGCCCGCTTACGCAACGCCGCCTCCCGCGCCCTCTCGCTGTGTTTACGCCGCGCCACTGCCGAGCACTACCAACAGACGCCCCATTCGCTATTAGCGTCCGCAGGAGGCTGACAGCCAGGGAGCGCCGCGCACGTAATCGGCCGGACCCCAGGGGCCGGAGGTCCGGGCGCTACACTGGACACAACTGCCGGCCGGTTCTGGGGCACCGCGCAAAATCGATTATTGTGATTTGGCTCCTACAGAATGTTGACCTCGTGACGCAGCTCGCTATAAATGGAGATGACGTATGTGTTCCTTAACCTACTAACATCAGAGTTAAACTGAAGGCGAGGGCCGCGGTGGAGCGGCCGAGCCTAGTAAGGCGCTATGCTACGAAGCGCGAAGCTGTTCCCCGTCGGGGGTTCGAATCCCCACCCCCTCGGGTATGGATGTTTGTGCCGTCTTTAGTATAAGCTAGTTCATAAGTAGTTTGTAAGTTTAGGGACTGATAACCCCGTAGTTAACTCCCAGAAGCTCTACAACCATTTTTTAAGGCGAGGCATCTAATTAAAATTTACTTTGTGGCCGGCATTCGAACCTGGGACCCTCTACTTTCTTAGCAGCCCACAAGGCTCTCCAAATTTACGTTGCGGCCGGGATTCGAACCTGGGACCGTCTACTTTCTAAGCAGGCACCAAGGCTCTCCAAATGTTCAAATGTTTGTAAATCTGTAGGATTTAATTTCGTTATTAGTTCCTAGGCATACAAACTACTTAAACTATCCTAAGGACATCGCACAGACCATTCTCCAAGGACGACTCGAACCTCCGATGGCGAGCAACGAGCGCTCCGCAGAAAGACCCCTTTGGCTGCGTTTATAGCCTGCAGTTCCTCCGCTTCGAAGGAAAGGCAGCGGTTTAGCATTGCGCTATTTCTCATTAGCACAGACAAATATATACAGACGGGAAACCTCCGTAAGGGCCCAGTCCCACGCTCAGGGGTTCGGGGCGGGGCGTTTATAGCCTGCAGTTCCTCCGCTTCGAAGGAAAGGCAGCGGTTTAGCAGTGCGCTATTTCTCATTAGCACAGACAAATATATACAGACGGGAAACCTCCGTAAGGGCCCAGTCCCACGCTCAGGGGTGCGGGACGAGGGGTGCTGTAGCAGTTCTGTAAGATGTCCCATGATGGCGCTGCTGTCAGAAGCAGCCCTTTAAACTGGCCAGGGCAGGCGGCAGGTAGCGGCTGTCCCCACCACCACCTCCCCTCAAACGCCAGCAAGCCGGACACAGCCATGGCCTCGTGGCAGGCAGCACGAGCTCGCCCATCAGCCTCCCTTCCACGCTTCCCTCTGACGTGCGAGAGGCACCCTCAGAAGTGCTTCTAGTGTGGTCTGTCGGTACTAAGCCAGGGAACCACCTGACACCTGCTAGCATCTTACGAAACTACAAGGGGAGTGTAGGACAGTGGTTTAGGGGGGGCTGCTCCTCTGTATATTTTACTCTGTGTCATTCGGTAGCTTGGAACCTGTTTACAGGCGTGGATGCGGCCCCTCCGCACTCCCCCTGTGGCGTCAATCTACCTGCAGCTGCACAAATGGCAGCGGCATCTGTTTACACGGCGGCTTATGGGGCTGACTGGTGCGTGTGGCGGCACCGTGTGACCTTTTTCAGCGCCGACAGCAGTCCCACCCTGCCGCCGCCCTCACAGTGCTCCCTAAGACTAGTTTACACGATGACACTACGTTTCATGGAACTTCGCTACTGGCCAGTGCGCATGCACAGCAGGCATTCGCGCAACTCGTTGGCGAAAATAAACAGTTTCTGCTCCTTCCAACTGCGGCGTAACTGATTGCGCATGTTTATAGGTTAGGTTATAAACAAAATACAACATAAAGGGGGGAATGGAAGAAGTAGTTCGGTTTTTAGACATATGCCTCGGTTGCACAGTGATACAGTGCCAGACTACTAATCCAAAGGTCGCGGGTTCGATCCCTGCCAGGTCCTAGGATTTTTATCTGTCACTTTACACTTCTTTCACCTCTGGCAGTATTGCTCATGTGAAATATACCGAGTAGCACCGTGGTTCGGAACCCACGTTAAACTGTAGGTCCCCCTATAACTGGCTGGGTAAGTCAGTTCGAAGGTCGGAGGAAGGCAACGGCATACCACCTCCAAACAGGACCATGCCTAGTAAAGCACAGTGGTGTTCAAACCAATCTTCGGATTGTTGACTGCTTTACCTTTATGCGATGCATAGGTGTTTGTGAGATTTTAACGATGAAAATTTTAAGAATAGGCAGCGGCGTATTGGTGCTCTTGAAACAATTATTCGTGAATTAAATATAGTTGGGTTAACGATTACTTAATTGCAGACTAAAATAAATTCAATTCGAAATACCTATACTAACTAATTACGGCAATTGTGAATTTCGGAACACAGTACAGATACTGTAGAAACGAATAGGAATCACCACTTGAGAAACGTAATTTGTAATTTCAGTTCTCGTAACAATGCTTCATGCATAACAGTATATTTTTTCTTTACTGCATTGCGAGCTCCGTTTAAAAGAAACGTGAACTGGTCTGGTGACATTCTAAGTTGATTAAAATAACTTCTAGGGTCTTCAAGCACAATTTCTTTCAGCAAGATCGCTGAGCAACGTATCTGACGTCTTCTCCGCCACAACTCTTACAGCTACTAAAACTTTCATTCTATAGTGGCTACAGCACTCACAAAACAACGAAACCTTAGTATATAGTATTGGCGCTGTGTCAACAGACATACTCTAAACCAGTTGCGCGCAATTCATTTCACGCAACGAGTGTCGCAAACTGGTGCCGTCATGTAGAGTAGCCTTAAGCAGCTCGCGGGCTGCGCGGAAATAGTTTAATAGCTTGTGAGTGGCACATATTTACGACTTAGTTTTCGAAGAATTCTGGTTACTTACACTAAAGAAAGTTATTGTTTAATCATTTTAGACGTTCACTGTAATCGTTTTACATCACAATGATAATCTAAAACAACAATATTGTTAATCTATATATATATATATATATATATATATATATATATATATATATATATATTAAAATTAATCCCTTTCCTTTTGTCACACTCGAGGGATTTGGCTTTTGTTTATATATATATATATATATATATATATATATATATATATATATATATATATATTAAATTTCTTTTGTGTCTTTGTAATTTTCAGGGCAAGGTTTATACAAAATAAAATTTTTTGGGAAATCTACCACAAACTCTGATAAAATTCAATGTGCTCTTGTGTTACAATTGCATATATATATATATATATATATATATATATATATATATATTATTTCCGATCTTGATGAAATTTTGTACCTGACCTTCAAAACAAGAGGAAGGTCATTATCTACATAAAATTTTGTACAGCGCATGGAGGAGGATACATATGGATTTCGACAAAATTCAGAATTTTGCTCCGATCTTGATGAAAATTTGTTCGCTTGATCTTCAAGACAAAAAGAAGCTGTCTATATAAAATTCGTACATTTGAGTGTGGAGGGTACTTTACTTATGGACGTTAACAAAATCCACAGTTTTCTCCGATCTTTATGAATATTTGCACACTTGATCTTTAAACCAAAAAATAAATTACGTTCGCTGCATGGTGAAGGGCACTTTACCTAATGGAATAAAAACAAAATCCTTTTTACTCTGATTTTAATGACCTTGCCTTATAATTTATGTAATTACCATTACGTTACTATGAAGGTCGACTCATGTAGGCATTTTTTCTTGGGGGTGTTCCAGAATTTCGATGTGCATTTTTGTACATAATATTTTTAAGAAATGCATTTTTGGATAAATATAAAATTTATAAGTAGAACATTAGAAGAAATGTACAAAATTTTCTTGTAAATTTCTATGTGCATCTTTGTACATAATAAAATGAAGCTCCTGGGTTATGTTGCACCAGTGGTCAAGTCGTCACCACAAGATCCACTACATTCATTGGTTTCCAGAAATGATCCAGATTCGATACATTTTTACTGATATCTATACAAAACTTGCTCTAAAATGATTTGGCGCAACGCAAGTTATTAGAAATAATTTTATGCTTACTTTCAAGGTAAGTATAGCGGGAAACAATCTTTTAGTGCCATGTGGAGGAGGTTATGGACAGAGAGATAGGGGGGGGGGGGGGGGGGAAGAGATATACAGAGATACGGAAGAGATGAGAAGAAGGGAAGAGGAAGCAAGGAATTTAAGAGGTATATCTAATTCCCATACATGTTTAGCAATTTCGTAGCATTGCCAGGTTTTATAGATGATTTAATGGAAAAACGATAGTTCGGTTTGGATTAAGAAATCTGTGATAATCCAGCAGGCAAGCTTAAAATCAACTTTCGTGATAATTACACACTTCTTAAACTTTCGATGTAAATTATCATTCCTAATTCTGCTTTGCAATGCAGATTTACCTGTAAAATACAGGATAGCCTATTGAAGATATGATGAAACGGTCCAGGCCTTGAGAACGAATGAAATGTCTTAGCAGGCGCAAGTTGCCAACCTCTAGCCAGAATATATAATTCTCACTGTCTTACGTAACAGTTAAAAGATAATAGCTTCCCTGTAGAGAAACACAGACCTTGAAATAGTTCTCAATTCAATAATATACAACTGCAAACAGCAAAATATTCAAATGTTTGTATAGCTTGTGGGACTTAACTACGGAGTCATCAGTCCATAAACTTACAAACTACTTATAAACCAGCTAACTCTAAGGACGACACAAATATCCATGCCCGAGGAGAGATTCGAACCCCCGACCATGATGGCCATGCAGACCGTGACTTGCGCGCCTCAGTCCCCTCGGCCACCGCGGCCGGCGCCAAATAGCACAGAAGTGTCCATCGCCGAAAGTGTACTACACTGAGTGACAAAACAGTTGGCGCTACTGATCTCCCCCTCCAGGTAGGAACAGGGTTCTAAACATCACTGCAGCTGAACTGCGTGCTATGTAGTGACTTGTGGATCCTCTTCAAAATTGCTGCGGTTCTTCCACAGTGGAAGAACCACAGTCTATATTCACAGCCTGGCCGGCCGCAGTGGCCGAGCGGTCTGCAGCGCGCCAGTCGCAGTCTGCAGGGCCGCTACGGTCGGGGATTCAAATCCCCCCTCAGGCATGGATGTTTGTGTCGTCTTTAGTATAAGGTAGTTCATAAGTAGTTTGTAAGTTTTGGGACTGATGACCCTGCAGTTAAGTCCCTTAAGCTTAACAAACATTTGAACATATTTACAGCCTAAGGCTGTGTTTATATCCCGCAGTTCCTCCACGGCGGAGCAACCGCTGAGATTATGCAGAGGCTCCACAGTGCAAGCTCAGCAGGTGGTTCAGCCGCAGTGACCTTGAGGACCGCGTTCCCACCTGGCAGCCTGACAATGCCATATGGCGCTTGATTTCGCCGCTCACACTCAACAGCCCCATAAGCTGCCGTGTAAGCAGACGCCGCTGCTGCCCGCACAACCGTGGTGGTTTGGAAGTGCAGCTGCTGGTATTTTGACGCCGCAGCAGAAGAGGGGAGGGGCCGCTTCACTACCGCAGCCGCGCGTATATACAGGTCCCACACTGCCTTACGAGAAACACCGCACTGCCAAACCGCCACGGTTCCTCCGCCGCGGAGGAACCGCAGGCTATAAGCACAGCCTTAGACCACTCGGCCATTCCACTGCGGCCAAGGCTCTCCAATAGGGGTATAGCACCCCAGCTATTCCACTATTGGAGTGCCTTGGCAAAGTTGAAACGTATTTATAAGGGAACATGACCCAGGATAGAAGATTGTGTAGCATGACTTAAGGTAGTCTGAGCAGTCACCATGTCCATTAAGCTCAGTGGCCTAGTGCCGCTGGGTGCCGTGGCTCAGCACACCTGGTCAGATGGCTCAACGCCTTCTGTAATAAAAAGCTGAGCCAAATACTGAGCAAAGAACCAAGAATGAACATTAACAAATGACCGCAGAGCTTCGATCTATCAGAAAAAAAGCAAAAGAAAGAAAAAATGTGGTCATGGCGCCTGCCTGGTAAGCAAGAGGTCACGGGTTTGAGTACTGGCTACGACATAAATTTTAATTTAATGCATCGCCTTCAGTTTAATATCTTTAATAAAAATCGAGGCAAAATATGTCTCTGGACATTGTTTATTTTGAATTTTAAATCTCTGACATTTTGAAGATTAAATATCTGACACTCTTCAGAGATTCTGCACTTACATAGAAAAGGAGCTTTCACACAGACGTCAAAATGAGATACACGGTGAAGCGAAATTCGCACACTCAGGCTTCGCAGTGAGATTCCTCACATGCCTGCAATAAAACAATGTCTTTCACAAAATGGCATCTTGCGCATATTTCCGGCATTAAATGGGTGTGTGTTCCATCCGTCAGTGTGTTTAACAGTTCCACAATTACACCAAAAAACTTCTAGGAATGTAGAAGGCATCTTGAGTAGCAAATGCCGGCCGCGATGGCCGAGGAGACTGAGGCGCCCCAGTCACGGTCTGCACGGCCACTTCGGTCGGGGGTTCGAATCCCCCTCGGGCATGGATATTTGTGCCGTCCTAGTTCGTAAGTAGTTCATAAGTAGTTTGTAAGTTTAGGGACTGATGACCCCGTAGTAAAGTCCCATAAACTATACAAATATTTGCACTTTTTTTTTTTTTTTTTTTTTTTTTTTTTGAGTAACAAAGTGAGCACAGAAACCCATGTCCGGAAACAGGGCCGGCCAGAGTCATGTGGAAACGGTGTATTCGCATAGGGCCCCGCGCCGCGCTTCTAGGGGCCCTGCGAAAGTATTGGAACGTAATTTATAAACTGTCATACGTAATTTTGTTTCTGAAACTACTTTTTATGAATTTTAATTAAAGTGTATGAGCATTGTGACACGACTAACGCTGCCGCCCGCAGTGGCCGAGCGGTCTGCGACTCGCCAGTCACAGCCCGCACGGCCGCTACGGTCGGGGGTTCGGATCCGCCCTCGGGCATGGATGTTTGTGTCGTCTTTGGTATAAGGTAGTTCATAAGTAGTTTGTAAATATAGGGACTGATGACCCCGTAGTTGAGTCCCTTAAGCTTAAGAAACATGTGAACTTTTTTTTTTTTTTTTTTTTTTTTTTTTTTTTTTTTCGCCCGATGGCTGTACCTTACATGAGCGCCAAACTTATAATCGCAACTGCTTTCACGTAGCGACATGCTCCGTTAGGAAAATAGGAACTTAAATGATTGTATGGCTTTTATTGGCCGGGATATCCCCACCGGGGTTCGGCCGCCTACTGCAAATCTTTTGATTGATGCCACTTCGTCGGCTTGCGTGTGGATGATGAAAATTATGATGCGTACATTTATTGCCCTTGAGAAATTTATGTTCTTATTATGACTTCATAACCAGTATCGTCCTAGAACGTCTTTCTTGCCATGTTATCAGTGCAACCCGATGTGGTTTCAAAATTGAATTTTGAAGATGTTATTGATGAAATTGCTTATCAACAAGCAAGGGAAAGGTATTTGGTATCAAGTGTTACAGCAGATGACCCTCAGTGCTTATAACCTACAACTAATTTAATTTCATATAAATACTGAGCATGTCAAGTGCTGAAAACATGTAAGTGCATATGATGAACAACACTTGTGAAACTTTTACTATTTTCAATTTCATTGAATTAGAAGTATTCCGGTAGCTAAGCTATTTTTTATTATTTACATTAAAGTAATTGCCATACTTATTAAGATTCCTGCTCCAGTTAACTATTTTCTTGTCTTAACAGTAGCTCTGCTGTAGTAAGCCTTCAGATATTTTCACAGTGTGTCAATGACGAAGCTTGCAATTGATTTAAACGTGACGAAAGTGTATAACCTCCGCTGGAATGGGGTAATGGGGAAGGGAGGATGCGAGAGAGCCCCACGCCCACCTTCTGCACAGGGCCCTTGCTATTGGCAAGCGCGCCGCGTGAAGTAGCCGAGCGGTCTAAGGCGCCTCGCTGTGGAGCGCGCGGCTTCTCGCCGTCGAAGGTTCGAGTCCTTCCTGGGGCAAGGGTGTTTGTCCTTAGTTTAGTTTAACTTAGTTTAAGTAGTTTGTAAGCTACGGACTGATGACCACGCAGTTTGGTCCGATAGATTTACAAACATTTGAACATTTGAATTTCCAGGCTCTTTTCGGAAACGTCATCCAACGACGCTACAGAGCGTCAAAGTTGCTGGAGAGGATGTCTAGCGGCAGAAGCTTGTGCCTGCAACTTTGACTCTCCGTAGCGTCGTTGAATGCCGTCTCCGGTCACGATGTAGTAGTGTAATTCTGAAACATACTGACGTATGGAAAGCACACACATGTCACTCTTCGACTTCCATTTACTGCCGGAAGTATGTGCAGGACGAAACTTTGTGAGAGGAATTTTTTATTTTATTTATTTCTTTTTATTTTTATTTTTTATTTTTTTATTTTATTTTATTATTATTATTTTGTTTTTTCTTACCTGGCAGTCTACAGCAGCGATGTAGTTTAAAAAATCTTTCTTATGCCCAGATTTGTGTAACATTGTTATACCGTAAATTTGATATTGTCATATTGGCCAAAATGTTATTTTTGTTGTTATGTATAATATTTTGTTACTCTTCTGTTGATGGCAGCAACCGCCGAAACCGGTCGAGTATAACGAATGAAAATATTTACGGTTGAAGAGAAACGATCTGTTTTTGTTCTACTAATGTATGTTTATTTAAGAACTAGTTTTCGGTTTATTAGGCCATTTTCAGGTAAACATTTGACAGGTGTCAGCAAAACACTAGTGATTATGTTGCTAACATGTTAAATAGAGATACAACACACCAAAACTTTACTTCTTTGCTTATGACTTTAGTAGAAGTTATCAAATTGATCTCTCGCAATGTAGGTCTGTGCTGTGTGACACATGTCTTGTAATGTATAATTGTACACACTGAAACATGCTACATGTTTCATATTATATATCATTCTAAGGTACGGTGAAATTATTGAACTTGTGACATAAGTTAAGATCGCCACTTCTAGTGTGCTGTTTACATGTTGTAAATATGATATAAATGACCTCTTTAATATTTTATCATC
The DNA here is from genome assembly GCA_026315105.1 of Locusta migratoria. Lineage (NCBI taxonomy): Eukaryota > Metazoa > Arthropoda > Insecta > Orthoptera > Acrididae > Locusta > Locusta migratoria. Next base: position 309,913,745 of record CM048746.1, read on the forward strand.
TGATTTAGATTAGAACAAAATGAAACAATTTACATACTTAATATTACTCCATTTATAGTACGGTACTTAAAGTGAGATCAACTTTGGTGTAAACGACTAACGTATCCGACACAGTGTAGCGTTAAGTGCCGACGACAGTAGACGAACGACTCGAGTACCATTGCTAACAGGGCATCTACTGGGGTCGTCTAGCGTACGTGTCAGCTGGATCCTAGCAGACTGGAATACCATGAGTCGATAACCTGAGTGCCGATTTCAGGCAGTAAGAGCTGACGATAGTGTGGAGCAGTGGCGGCTGGTGATAATGTGCTAATGTGCTGCAGCACACTGTAAATATATTACTAAAATTATGCAATTTCTCTTCGAATGCAAGCGAGAAATCGCTGTAAAATTACATCCTTTCTCTTGGTATGCGAGCCAGATATCAAAATAAAATTATGCCAATTCCCTTCCAATGCGTATTAGAATGCTAGTAATAAGGATGAAAACGCATTTTGGAGCGTTCTCGCCGCGATAGCTGGAAACTAGCTCCGTGTGCTGAAGTGGGATTCAGCCGCGCTGGTACCTGCGCAGAGTGGCGGCGCAGTCGTCTGTTTGCTAGTGCGCATGCGCAGACGTGACGTCAGGCCTGGCGATTCATGCGCGCTGCGTGTAACGGTTGCGGAAGAATAGCATATGACGAATATTGCGTCTTACTGAGTCAAATAGCGCGCTGGCTCAGGCGTCTTGCGCGTTGTCTCTCCAACATACTTGTCTGAGGCTCGTATTCAAATACCTCTGAGTCTACATTTTTTAATTTCTGTAAATAAAATTAATAATTTTTAAACTTTATATTTATTACCTGCAGTGAATACATGCAGTTGGTAATCGTTCTAGATTCCCCTCAAGGTCTTTCTGTCAAAACAGTATTAAATGATATTTAATTAAAGGCAATCATACAAAGGTTTACTTTTTATTTTAGTATATTTTGTTTCCTGTTTATTTTTGTAATATTGTAGCACACTGGACAAATTTTGTACGAGCCGCCACTGGTGTGGAGTGGAATGTACACTCCACCAAGCCATGATCACAATTTGTCAATAACCCACTGTGTCTAGCAAATTAAGGTCACGGTTTACGACATGTCGTATAACATCACAAAGAGCATAGTGTCATCCAACCTGGCATTTCTCACATCGTGACACCACACAGTTTAGGACGCTTGCATCCCGACGCAGCGTGCTTGCTATTGCAGTGCAGCACCAGTCGAGAGCCCACTCCCCTGGGCAATTAGGCTCAACTAGTAAAACAGCGCGCATACGACAAGTCTATTTTATTAAAAAGCTTCTGAAGTGTCCAAATACGACGAGTCGCTAGTTCTCCTTCATTTTTCGCTCTGGCCAGGACATATTTTACTTTCGGTGTTCGGCGACCGGTGTAAAGTTCATACTGGTTACTCTACATTCTGCTAAGCAGATTATTTACCTTCTTTCCGATTCATTCCACTGCCCTCCACTATGTGTAGACAGAGTGTCTGCATTCAACTTTTTATAATTTCTAACTGTCTTAGTTCCGACTCATATTGCCCTTCGGTTGGTTATTTTTATCTCATGGCAGTCTCTTCTGGAGATCTTTAGCTAATGTTGAGACATTTTCAGTTATTGGTCAGATTTCCTATAGAAACGCATTAGGCCTAAGTGGAAGAATGTCTTTGAGGTCATCCTGCCCTTATTTCTCATTTTAGCGGTAGTTTCATGTATACAGGCGCACTTTTGGACAAAGCCGTTGGCAGTATGAGACTCTCCGCCTCCGTAGTCCAGTAGACAGCGACGCAAATTACCATACCAAAGTTCGATTCCCAGCCGGGTTGGAGATTTTCTGCACTCGGGGACTGGATCGACGCGCAAGTAGCCCTAGTGGCGTCACCTAAGCAGTTGCACCACGCAGGCCGAACACGATCACAGCCAAAAACGCCACACGATCAACAGTTATCATCATCAGTATGAGAATCACGCATTATTCAAAATATCCACGGGTGTACTTCCGGTCTATAGTGTCCAACGGGCACAATATTTCGGCGATCATACATGTCGCCATCATCAGGTGAACTGACGGACTGAAATCCTGGAAACGCGCCGGCGCGGAGATCCTCACGCTACGGCGGCTCGAAGGGAACTGGGTTCTAGCCCGGTAGCGGGCCATTTAAATACCCTCGGCCCGCGGAGCGACCCCTCCGTCGTCCGCACCCCGCGCCGCGGTCGCGTAGTGGAACCGATTGCGCCGGCATCTGAGATGGCGTCGATGTGAAGGCTCTGTCGTTACGTTTGCTAGATTTACTCTTAATTAACCCAATCGCTGGTTCCCAAGCTTTGCTAAGATTATAGCCACAGTCACGATTTATGTGGTCGTCACTTGTGCGAATTTCAGTGGCCTCTCTTAATGACGCAATCCCAGTATCTTGACGTCTGTACCAGAATCCTAGTGCGTTCATACTCCATCGCATTGATTCTCCGACAAACAATGTTCAGCGACCGCCGACTTGCTCGGATACATCAATCATGTGTGCCTCTGGTGTTCAACGCATCGATCCTCGACGGTACGCATCCTCTGTCCAATATATGACTTGCCACACTGACACGGAACCTGGTACACGCCGGCCTTCCTCAAACCGAGATCATCTTTGGCGCTCCCCACCAGTGCACGAATTTTATTCGGCGGACAAAAGATAGTTTCAACCTGATGTATTATTCGGTTCGTATTGCTAACAAGTCTTATTCAGAATCTCACTTAGGGTCCAAAACACTTAGTAAGCTGTCGATCGAACACTGAGTGAAAACAAAAATATGTGAACGACTATCTTGTAGCCCCTCAATGTGTTGTCGTGGTCTTCAGTCCAGAGACTGGTTTGATGAAGCTCTCCACCGTACTCTATCCTGACCAACCCTCTTCATCTCCTCATAAGAACGCCAACCCACATCCATTTGAAACTGTTTACTATATTTGTCTCTAGATTTCCTTATATGATTTCTGCCCCCACACACTTCCCTCCAATGATAAATTAACGATTCCTTTATGTCTAAGAATGTGTCCTATCAATCGAGCTCTTCTTTTAGTCAAGATATGCCAGAAATTCCTTTTCTGCCCAATTCTGTTCAGTACCTCCTTATTATTTACGTGATCTATCCAGCTAATCTTCATCATTCTTCTGTAGCGCCAAATTTCAAAAGCCTCTATCCTCTTCCTGTCCGTTTATCGTCCATGTTTCATTCCCATATAAGGCAACACTCCACACAAATGCCTTCAGAAAAGACTTTCTTGCACTTAAATTAATATTTCATGTTACTAAATTCATTTTTTTTTTTTCAAAAACGCTTTTCTTCCGATTGCCATTTTCCATTTTATATCCTCTGTACTGCGACCTCCGTATCTTATTTTACTGCCCCAGTAACAAAACTCATAGACCACCTTTATTGGCCGCGGCGGAACGCCGAGCGCATTGAGGATCTATGCTAATATGCGTGATGCCATTCCCCGTCGGGGGTTCGAATACACCCTCGGGCATGGATGTTTGTGCTCTCTTTAGTATAAGGTAGTCCATAAGTAGTTAGTAAGTTTAAGGACTGATGACCCCGCAGTTATGTCTAATAAGCTTTCAAACATTTGAACATTTTTCATCTTTATTGTTTCGTCGTTTCAGCGTCACCTGATTTTCTTAGACTGCATTTTCTCTTGTTAATGTTCATCTTATACGCTCCCTTCAACACACTGTCCATTCCATTCAATTCCTTTTCCAGGTCCTTTGCTGTCTCTGACAGTATTACAAATTCATCGGCAAAACGCAATCTTTTTATTTCTTCACCCTCAACTATAACCCCTTCGCCAAATTTTTCCTTGCCGTCCTTCATAGCTTGCTCGATGTACAAAATGAATAACATTGGAGAAAGGCTACAACGCTGTCTTACTCCCTTACTCCCCTCTCATGCCCTCCGACTAATGGAAAACCAGTTCTCAGCAAGGAATGGAAAGCTGGAAAGTGGAAAGAGTACATAGAGGGGCTGTACAAAGAAATGAACTTAGAGACATTATTGTAGGAAGGGAAGATAGGAGATTCTATACTGAGAGATGAATTTGATAGAGCCATGAAAGATCTAAATCGGAACAAGGCCCTTGGAGCAGATGATATTCCCTCAGTAGTACTGAAGTCTCTGGGAGAACCACCCATTACAAAACTATTTCACCTGGTGTGTAAGATGAATGAGACAGGCGAAGAAAAATTTAATAGTCCCCATTCCAAAGCAATCAGGTGCAGACAGGTGTGAAAATTACAGAACCATCAGTTTGATAAGTCATGGTTATAAAATATTAACACGAATTATTTACAGAAGGATGGAATCGCTGGTAGGAGCTGACCTCGAGGAAAATCAGTTTGGATTCAAGAAAAACGCAGGAACACGGGAGGCAATACTTACTTTACGACTGATGTTAAATTAAGGAAAGGCAAAGCTACGTTTCTAGTTTTTGTAGATTTGGATGAAGCTTTTGACAGTGTTGAATTGAGTATACTCTTTCAAATTCTGAAGTCAGCAGGGGTAAAATACAGATAATGGAGGGTTATTTACAGCTTGTACAAATGTTTGTAAAGTTTATGGGACTTAACTGCGGGATCATCAGTCCCTAAACTTACAAACTACTTATGAACTAGCTTAAACTAAAGACGGCACAAACATCCATGCCCGAGGAGGCATGGACGGTGAACGGCCTCGCGCATCGTAGCGTAGCACCTCAGTGCGCTCAGCTGCTCCGCCACCTCAGTATGTGAGAGTTGATACTTCGAAACATACAAAACAGAATACCTTTTTTCTTGCTTTAGTTTTAAACTACATGTATATTTAACACAGTACAATGAATATTTCTAAAGTACTGCTTAAATATGATTCTCCACCCAATTTATAAAAACGAAAAGTCATAGGAACAGCGATAATGTATTATTTAAAAAATGTTGATAACATAGTTACCGGGACAAAAGGCAGAATGTTAGGCGCCACTTGCTTCATACCACTGATGTTGTCAGACAGGAGCAAGATACTTGCATAAGTTGGAAGTTTCACGAATTCCTGGCTGTCAAACAAGTCTTTGTAGGAGCATGTCGACTTCCATTAATTGGCTGTGAATAGTTGAATAGTGAATGGAGCCAGTTTTGTTTTACTGAAAATTGCGTCATAGTGCTTCGTTAGCTGTGACAGAGCAGAACGGGATACGCCACCTTCCACATTGACTGCCCCCATTTAAATTTCGTTTTCTTGAAACCAGTTTGAAACTGGAAGTACAGTAATTTCTTTGATCTTATCAGTTGTTTTTTATGGTTTGTATGCATTTAATACATCGTGAACACAATGAATGTCGTCAAAAAACTCGTACTCATTAACAGTGTATTTATATTACGTATCAGTGAGAAACGTAATTCGCCGCGGTGGAGTAGCCGAGCGGTTCTTAAGCGTCTCGCTGCGGAGCGCGCGGTTGCTCACCGTGGAGGTTCGAGTCCTCCCTGGGGCATGGGTGTGTGTGTTGTCCTTAGGTTAGTTTACCTAGGTTTAAGTAGTTTGTAAGCTACGGACTGATCACCAAGCAGTTTGATCCGATAGATTTACAAAGATCTGAACATCAGAAACGTAATTCTTGTTTTGCATTAACGTACAATAGTGGCAAGTTACAATGTTTACATTCCAGTGAGCTTATCAAAATTATAATACAGATTATGGAAAACATCGGTCGTATTTATGTCGCCGAAACTTAGTGACCACCTTCTAGTAAGATTCGATTAGTTGGTTCGTTCCATAGATCCGTGTTGAGGATATGCTTGTGGATGTGGTACACGTATTTCTCTCTCTCTCTCTCTTTTTTTTTTTTTTTTTTTTTTTTTTTTACATTCTGATAATATATTAATACTAATACAGGTACATACATTTCTTACAAACTGATAGTATAATGACACTAATTGTATGAATACAGATACATGCATTATTTGCTTCTCTTTAAGAATTCGTCAGAGGAGTAGAAGGAGTTGGCCACTAGAAAGTCTTGTCGTAGATCTAGAAATATTCTACTCTCAAAATTATGAGCGTCTTCAAAACTGATACATGGTAAGGATCTGCAACATATTATCTCCACTGACAGTGCAACACCGTTAGGCCGAGTTTGTGACAGTAACAAACTTCAAATCGACATGGTATTTACAAAACGAAGCAGTTACCAGAAGCAAATGGAGTTAGGCTACAATACTTTCTGAACAAACTAGCATGGAAAACTGCTTCAAAGCAGTTTCTTGACTAACAGTCACATAAAAATTTTGTGTTGTTCTTATTCATATCATCCAATGACATAAATACGGTCCAGTTTTCCTCAATACTGTATTACGTAACTCGAAAAATCTATTGATTGGTGCGAATCACCAATATTCAGGATAATTAGCGTATATCTAATTAGTCAGATATCACGGATTTGTTTGTATCGCTTAGGTCGCCTAAAGTCTAATGTAATACACTCAATATCTGAGCAGAGCATCTACTCTTAAACGAGTGTCTTAGGAATAGTATCTCCGGGGACTTTGATAGACGTTACTCCCCACAGAATACAGTGAACGTTTCGAACCTTTTCGTGATTATAAGACTCCTGCGGCGTCCTTGGCCAAAGCAAGAGTAACGCCTGGAAAGAGTTTGTGGCTCAGGAGGTGGGCGGCTAGCCCGGCCGCCGTTACGTGCCAACCGGTTCCCCAGCCTTGTCCTGCGCTACGTGCCAGTCCATCACGTGCGCAGATTGTTTCCTCGTTATTTATACGCTGCTGGTGACCCGACGCACGTGACGTCCAGTTTCCGCCATACACCGGATTCGGTTGCCCCATTTGCCCCACCAATATAAACATTTCACATAAATTATGTCTCAGGGTAAAAAAAGAACTGTAGCTGGTAATCGTGCTTGACGTTAATATCTGATTTATTATTTCCGCTTAGTTAGAATTTGAAATACACCAGTCTTATTTTGTAAACCGGAGGCAACTGTACGAACTATTTATCTTCATTATCTGACAAGATACAGCGATAGGATGAAACGAAGGGCACTCAATGATTTTCAGGTGGATCGCAATGCATTCATGGTACAAATATAAATTGTGGTGTGTGTATTTTGTATGAGAAGCACAAAAACGTAAAGCTCAAAACAACACTATGCCATATAGATAAAATTAAATATAGACATGTAAATAACTAAGTGCGTATTGTCATGAAATACTTAAAAATAATGTGCTACGACTAACCTAATGTCATTTGAACATGTCATAAAATATTTAAAAATAATGTGCTACGAGTAACATTATTGTCACATGAAAAAGTTAGGAAAACACCAGTAAAGAAAGAGACATTTTCAAATGATTGGTAAAGGAAGAGAAGGAAGAAGGATCGGAAAAAAAAGGATTGACAGTGGCCTTTCTTTCCTATCCTTCTTCCTTGTCTTCCTTTACCAATTATTTGCAAATGCTATTTGGCTGCGAAGCAGATGTGGTGTCTGTTCTTTCGGACGTCCAAAAGAATAGACACAACAGCAATACAATAAAGGAATATACTATACATAGATTACCCCTGATTGTTTTACCAGTGTTTATCTTCAAACCTATTGGATCAAACTTTTATGGTCATCAGTCTCTAGCCTTACAAACTACTTACACTAACTTACTCTAAGGACAACACATACACACCAACACACACACACACACACACACACACACACACACACACACACACACACACACACACACACACACACATGCCCGAGGAAGGACTCGAACCTCCGACGGGAGGACGTCTTACTTAGACCATCTACATATATACCCTGCAATCCACCATAAAGTGCATAGCGGAGGGTATATTGTACCACTACTAGACATTTCCTTTCCTATTCCACTCCCAAATACAACGAGGGAAAACAGAATAAGCCTCAGTACGAGCACAAATTCCTCTCATCTTGTATTTTTTGTCTTTACGCGAAATGTAAGTTGGCCGCAGGAAGATCGTTCTACACTCGGCTTGTAATTCCGGCCCTCTAAATTTCCTGAACACAATTTTTAGAAAAGAACGTGTCTTTCCTCCTGTGATCCCCATTTGACATCCCGGAGCATTTCCGTGACACTCGCGCATTGGTCGAACCTACCAGTAACGAAAGTAGCTGCTCGCCTCTGAACTGCTTCCATGTCTTCCTTTAAATTGATCTGCTGCGGGTCCCAAACACTTGAGCAATACTCAAGACGTGGTCGAACAAGTGTTTTACAAGCGGTCTCCTTTACAGATGAAGTACATTTTCCCAAAATTATCCCAATAAACCGAAGCCGGCTATCCGCCTTACTCACAACTGACCTTGCATGTGCGTTCCATTTCATATCGCTCTGTAATGTTACACCTAGATATTTGAACAACGCGATTGCATCAAGAAGCTCTCTACTAATATTGTACTCGAACATTATGGGATTGTTTTGCCTATTTATGTGCATCACCTTACATGTTTCTACATTGAGAGCTAGCTGCCATTCTTCACACCAATTAGAAATTTTGTCTAAGTCATCCTGTATGCTATTACAGCCATTTACTCAATTCAACCAGGTCTTTCTCGGACGGTCGCCGTCAGAGGAAGAAGTAGTTGCACTATAAAATTACTAGGGCTTCAGTAATAGAAACATGTATGCCTAAACGAAATTTATTGTCAAAATAACGGAGTTCCTGGTGTAACAATTATAAATTTTGAGTAGAACATAAATTACTACTGATGAATAAGCGCTAAAGGTTGGAGTTCTCCCTCGGACATAGGAATGTATGTTGTTTTCAGTGTAAGTTAGTTTAAGTAGTAAGTATACGGACTAATGACTGTTGCAGTTTGGTCCGATATGTTTACAAACATTTGAACCATTGGGATTCAGAGATCACCACAACTGAACCGACTATCCTAAAACGCCTCCCACTACTACCCTAAAACATCTCCACCGGCCGCGGTGGCCAAGCGGTCTGCGGCGCGCCAGTCACGGTCCGCACGGCCACTACGGTCGGGGGTTCGAATCCCCCCTCGGGCGTGGATATTTGTGCCGTCCTTAGTATTAGCTAGTTGATAAGTAGTTTGTAAGTTTAGTGACTGATGACCCACTAGTTAAGTCCCATAAGCTATACAAACATTTGAACATTTGATTTGAAAACATCTCCCATCCCCAGTCCTAATTTTAATCTTGTCCACACACTCGTAACGCAATACCCCTGCCCAATTTCACTCAACAGTTGCGGCATTTCAGCGATAGTGGAAAGATTTTGCGCATCATCGCTAAATAAGTATCGCTGTCTATCTTTGCCTTAATTATATATATATATATATATATATATATATATATATATATATATATATATATATATTCTGAACATTTTAAGACTAGCAGTCGTCAAAAAGAGGCGGATTTCGCCATTTTCACATTTTAAAACCCCCTCTTAATATATTGTCAGACTTGATTAGACTTATGCAGTATAATGACTGTCTTCCAGAAATTCATAACGATGTACTTTTTGACGCAAACGACATGCATTTCAAAGCAATGTGTAACTTCTTGGATTTTGTGAAGAAACGCCTGGTGTTCGAATGATGATTGAAGAACTTCATCCCGAAATCGGATTTATTAAGGAACAGTATATAACACAAGTCACTGAAAGTGCGTCACTTTACTATTACAGTTGCTTCACTTCTTTTTTCCAAGTCCTTCCTCCGACATCGGTGTGTTAGTGTTGGGGTTAGCATACGTTAGTTTAAGCAGAGTGTATGTTTACGGACAGATAACCTCAGCTGTTGGGTCCCTTAGGGGAAAAAAGGAATATAGTCACTGTTTCGAGAAAACAATATATTTTTTTAAAATTTCAAACACTAGAAACGATGGTGTTCCGAGAAACGAGATGACAGAGAAAGGGTTTAGGTATACGTTAATTATGTGTCTGTAGTTATAAAACAAGGGCCGGAGCCCCGCCTCGAAATACTAAAGGCTCGGGAAAAAAAAAAAAAATAAAAAAAAATTATTTTTGAATGGAATCATAGTTGCATCTTGCTAACTTAGCTACAGTAACAGATACGCCATGATAGCGTAGTCGATTAGTGGTCCTGATTAAACTTACTTAATTTCATGCCAAATGAAATCCAAGTGTCATTTGTTACGCACGAGAATATAAAAGCCAACCTTAAAACAGGTATCAACAGTCTAAATGTATAGAAAAGCGTGACATAAAAAATCCACAATCTACATTTACGGAGACTGCAGACAATTCAAAATACAATACCAAGAAGACCGGAGATGTGTACATCTACATCTACATGGGATACTCTGCAAATCACATTTAAGTGCCTGGCAGAGGGTTCATCGAACCACAATTATACTATTCATCTCCCATTCCATTCTCGAATAGCGCGCGGGAAGAAAGAACACCTGAATCTCTCTGTTCGAGCTCTGATTTCTCGTATTTTATTCTGATGATCATTTCTACCTATGTAAGTGGGAGTCAACAATATATTTTCGCATTCGGAGGAGAATGTTGGCGATTGGAGTTTCGCAAGTAGCCCACGTCGCAGCGATAAGCGCCGTTGTTGTAATGATTCCCACCCCAGATCCTGTATCATTTCCGTAACGCTGTCTCCCCTGTATCGTGACAATACGAAACGAGCTGCCCTTCTTTGGACTCTTTCGATGTCCTCCGTCAAACCCACCTGATAAGGATCCCACACTGGGCTGCAATAATCCAAAAATGGACGGACAAGTGCAGTGTATGCAGTTTCTTTAGTAGTTCTGTTGCATCTTTTAAGGGTTCTACCAATAAAACGCAGTCTCTGGTTCGCCTTTCCCACGATATTATCTCCGTGTTCTTTCCAGTTTAGGTCTGAAGTAATAGTAATTCCTAGGTATTTTGTGGAGTTTACGGCCTTCAAATTTGATTGATTTATGTTGTAAACAAAGTTTAACGGATTTCTTTTCGTACTCATGTGGACGACTTCACACTTCTCATTATTTAGAGCCAATTGCCAATTTTTACACCATACTGATATCTTATTCAGATCGTTCTGCAGTTGGTTTTGATCTTCAGATGATTTAACTAGACGGTAAATGACGGCATCATCTGCAAACAACCTAAGAGGGCTACATAGATTTTCCCCTAAATCGTTTATGTAAATAAGGAATAGCAGAGGACCAATAACACTACCCTGTGGAACGCCCGATATCACCTCTGTTTTAGTCGATGCCTTACCATCGATTACTACGAACTGTGTCCTCTCTGACAAGAAATCCCCTATCCAATCGCAAATTTGGGGCGATATACCATAACCACGCAATTTGACTAAAAGCCGTTTGTGAGGTACGGTGTCAAAAGCTTTCTGGAAATCAAGAAATACAGAATCGATTTGCGAACCCTTGTCGATAGCACCCATCACCTCGTGTGAATAAAGAGCTAGTTGTGTTTCGCATGAACGACATTTTCTAAATCCGTGTTGACCTTGGGTCAATAGATCGTTCTGTTCGAGATAATTCATAATATTTGAATACAGGATATGTTTTAAAACCCTGCTGCAAATTGACGTCAATGAAATAGGCCTGTAGTTTATAGGGGTTACTCCTACTACCTTTCTTGAATATAGGTGTGACCTGTGCAACTTTCCAATCTTTTGGTACAGATCCTTCTATGAGAGAGCGGTTGTATATGACTGTTAAGTAAGGAGCTATCGCTTCAGCACAATCAGATAGAAATCTAATGGTTATACAATCCGGACCAGAAGACTTGTTCTTGTTACGTGATTGTAGTTGCTGCACTACTCCGATGATATCTACTTCTACGGTACTCATTACGGCATCTGTTCGTAATTCGAAATCTGGAATATTGGTTTCGTCTTCTTTGGTGAATGAATTTCTAAAAGCTAAGTTTAGTAACTCTGCTTTAGTAGCGCTGTCATCGGCAGGATCGCCATTACTATCACGTAGTGGAGGTATTGTTTGTGATTTGCCCCGAGTATATTTAACATATGACCAAAACCTCTTTGGGTTTTCAGTCAAATTACGAGAAAGAGTTTCGTTGTGATAAATATTGTAGGCATCTCGCATTGAAATCGTCGCTAAATTTCGAGCTTCTGAGTACGATCGCAAATCCTGGGGATTTCGTGTTCGTTTAAATTTAGTATGCCTTTTCCTTTGCTTTTGCAACAGTGTCCTGACCTGTTTTGTGTACCAAGGGGGATCGCCTCCTTCTTTTATTAATTTATTTGGTATAAAACTGTCAATTGCTGTCGATACCACTTCTTTGAATTTGAGCCACATCTGGTCTACACCTACGTTTAGTGTTAGAAACGAGTGGAAGCTGTCTTTCAAGAAGCAATGTATTTTGTTTCCATCTGCTTTCCTGAACAAATATACTTTGCGTTCATTTTTGGTAACTTTGGGACTTTCGATATTCAATTTCGCTACGACAGCTCTGTGTTCACTAATACCTGTATCCGTTTTGATGCTCGTTATGAGCTCACGATTATTTGTTGCTAAGAGATCAAGTGTGTTTTCACATCCATTTACAATTCTAGTTGGCTCATGAACTAATTGTTCGAAGTAATTCTCAGAGAATTCGTTGAGTACAATTTCGGACGATGTTTTATGCCTACCTGCTGATTTGAAAATATAATTTCGCCAACAGATCGAGGGTAAATTAAAATCACCACCTACTATTATCGTGTGAGTCGGGTACGTTTTTGTAATTAGACTCAGGTTTTCTTTGAACCTTTCTGCTATTGTATCGTCAGAGTCGGGAGGCCGGTAAAAGGAACCGATTATTAACTTCTTACGATTTTCGGGTACAACCTCTACCCATAATAGCTCGCAGGAACTATCAACTTCAACTTCGCTACATGAAATACTACTTTTGACGGCGACAAACACGCCCCCACCCATTATGTTTAATCTATCCTTTCTGAACACCGATAGATCTTTTGCAAATACTTCTTCTGAACTTATTTCGCTGCCTATAATGATATGTGTTTCGGTGCTTTCTATTAACGCTTGCAGTTCTGGTACTTTCCCGACACAGCTACGACAATTTACAACTGTTATGCCGATAGTTTCCGGATCTATATTTCTCCTGTCATCCACCTGCACCCTTTGAGATTGCCCATTTTCTATTTCCCCGAAGCTCTTTATCCTTAAAAACCGCCCAGTCCACGCCACACAGCCCCCGCTACCCTTGTAGCCGCTTCCTGCGTGTAGTGGACTCCTGACCTATTTGAGAGATAACATGTAATACAAAGATCACGTGATTTAAATTACAACCCTATGTGATGTGAGGAAGATAATGAAACCAGTATTGAGTGTTACCGCTCCTACACGATGCTGAATTAAATCAAAGCACTACAGCACTATACGCTGCTTCCGCATATTATCCCGATTGATCGGGTGTAGCAGCGAGCGGTGAATGCCAGGAAATTGGTTCCGCAACCGTTGACCGGACATTTTTGATAGGCGAGAAATCGAGGGAAGAGGGAGGCCCGGACACCAACTCAACCCGATGGCCGACGAATACGTCTTGTTCAAATGTTTATAAATCTAAGGGACTTAACTAAGCTGGTCATCAGTCCCTAGGCCTACAAACTACTTAAGCGAACATACACTAAGGACAACACGCGCACACACACATGCTCGAGGGAGGACTCGAACCCCGTACGGCGAACGGCGGTGCGCTCCGCAGCAACGCGCCTTAGTCCGCAAGGATTTTCTGCCTCGGCAAACGTCTTGAACGATGCCTGGCACGTACGGTCCCGCTTTATCCTCTTACAAGTAACCGACGGCGGGTTCCAAATGTTTGGGAGGACAACAGGCTGCAAAAGTTGAGAGATGTTCCCCTGGCTGGTTAGTGTGCTGTCAAGGCGTACTAGCGGGTTGCGGGAGTGGAACCCAATACCAACTCAAACCTTAATAGATGAAGATGTGGAGCTAGTTTGAAGATGCATCAGACGACAGTTCAACAGCCTCTCACCACGACGTCTGCAGACTCTAATACGACCACCGTGGAGGTGCAGGCAAAATCGGGACTCGTCGGTAAAAAGAATGACGCTCTCTTCGGTTATCAGTGGCCGTCGTTGATTGCACCACTGCCTGTGGCGTTGAGTCAGTGGTAAACACAGAGATGGACCCCTTGCGGAAATACAGTCTGCTGCAAACGAAGGGAACGCGAGGAAACTGTTTGAAGTGTACATTTAGGCGACTCCATCCGGAATCTGGTGCAGAGCGACCACATTAAAATTATTAAAATTGCAAGAACCGTCTTTGGCAGCATTGAAATCTATCAATGCGGCCAAAGTTGGTTCTTCCAATTTTAATGTTTAAAGTGTATTTCTTGTGAAACGTTTCGTGATTTAGTACAGAAATCAATCACTGCCATGCGAAGAACAAGCCTGCCAACAGGTGTAGTGGTAAAATCAGGCCTGTGCATGGAACCAGTCAGTCTGACGTTCCCTCTTGCATTCAGTGAATAGAGACCTAATAAAAAAAAAAAAAAAAAAAAAAAAAAAAAAAAAAAAAAAAAAAAAAAAAGTAAAGAAAAACAGTCTAGATTGCAGAACTGATGTTTCTATTTCACGATCGGTTTCAGTCAAATTAGACTATCTTGAGATGACTATCACTGCAAAGCAACATAGCAGTTCAGGGGATATATACAATAACATTTAAACATATTATAGAGAGACATCTAAAATAATAATAGAAATACAAAAAAAATTACTCTTGAAAGTAGGCGGTAGCGGCGGACAAGGCGAGACGCACATACGTGGACTGCTGATAAGAACCATGGGACTGTGATTTAAGTACTGCAAGCTACGCCCACCGGCCATCATGTGTTGTCAGTTTTAACCAGTCAGACACACAGTGCGTAAAAGTATTAATTAGAATTAAATACGAATAATAAAGTCGATAAAAATAGTATAAGGTTCCCTGCAGTCATATAATAAGACACCAATTTAAATTAAGTAGCTGAAGGCATTTAAAATTCTATACGAAATTTTATACAAAAAATCGGTGGTACATGCAGACAAAATATCGCATAGGCTTTCAAATGTCTTCAGCTACTTCCTTTAATTTGGTATCTTATTACACATGACTTCTGGAAACTTTACAAGTTTTTATCGACTTTATTACATGTATTTAACTCTAATTAATACATTTTATACACTATGTATGTGGTTGGGTAATACAGGCAGTGGGCAGAGCTTCCAGTACTTAAATCATAGCCCCATTGTTCTCATCAGCAGTCCACGTTAGTGCGCTCGGCCACTCCACCTTGGCCTTAAACGTGACTTCAGATTTCTAGACTACACTACCCTGAGCCACCACACTAAATCGCACGTTATTGAAATATACGGCATTTTCTCTTATTTCACAATTATAGTCTAGTTGGAGTCCCCAGTCATTTATACTGAGCAGTACACTTTTTAGCATAAAAATTACTTTCAAAACATGTTGAAATAACGCTTTTTAAAACTAAATGTTACCGCTAGAAATTTGTTACAACTTCTTTAGTGCATACGCCTTTTAAAACAGCTCATAGTCACAACGCGCTTTTAACAGGTGATCGTCGCAGAGCAAAACGTGTAATAGACTGCAATCAGCGATATCTATATAACCTGAACCTGGAGGTATAGCTCTGGTGTCTGAGCATAGAACCACAGCCTGCACATTCATATGTTTTGCACACGAATTTGCACTGTTCGCCACGTTGTAATTAGTCAAACGAATTTCCATCAGTTAGTATGTGACAAATAATAGCTAGATTACCTCTGGATTTGAAATTTATTTCAATATGCTGAGTAATAGACTCGAGTGAGTACAGAATCGATACATATTTGCTTTTCGGTTTCTTGTAATATTTCGTAGCAGCCATGTTGTAGTTAGTCAAGAAACAGAATATGAATATCTTTGGCTGGCACGCTACGAAATCTTCAGTTCAACATCCAGGTAGTATAGAGATCACTGACTGCAAGGAAAGGTCCAGAACTATGTACGGCCGGCCGCGGTGGCCGAGGGGACTGAGGCGCTTCAGTCACGGTCTGCACGGCCACTACTGTCGGGGGTTCGAATCCTCCCTAGTGCATGGATATTTGTGCCGTCCTAGTTCGTAAGTAGTTCATAAGTAGTTTGTAAGTTTAGGGACTGATGACCCCGTAGTTAAGTCCCATAGACTCTACAAACATTTGAACATTTTGAACTATGTACGTCCATTGTGCGCTAGGGTCGCGTCTCAGAGTTAACAAGTACGTAACGACACGTAGAATACTGAATGATCGCCATATTACTTTGTTCACCACCTGTAAACAGCCTACATTTCTGTCTCTTGTTCCGTATATTTAGAATTTCTATACTCTCCTGATGCGAGATTGCAGTCAAGAAGGCACAAGTGATTCGCTGTTTGCAAATGCAGCGAGTTGTACAGTGGAACGCTGTCACGGCCTGCATTACTAAAGCGAGTCTGCGCTGGCAGCTCTTACCGAGTCACGAGTGCGTTGCAGCCGCGGGTAGCTGGCTAGAGCTCCTTCTGTCCAGTCTAGCCATTAACGAGATTCCTCGATAAACGAACCGTTACAAGCTTGCTGAGTAGCTGAAAAAACATTCTGCTACCACGTTCCAAGATACCGGTTTTTATTAATTAACGGCCAATTTACTGAAAACATTGTAACGAGCAGCTTTTCCTTCCCTAGTTACGATTAACTATTTCTGCTCACGATTATGTCTACATGTGCCATCATTTGCAGCTGTACGTTTTGTTAATTTTCAACTCTTTTAAATTGTTTAATCCACATTGTAAACGCGAGTTATCCTTTTTGGGTCGCGAAGGAATTTAAGTATGTTTACGTTCGTATTACCATCCTACAGCGGTTAGAATCTTTTAGGTCAACAGTTCTAAATGGTTTTTGACGATTTATCTTAGAACTACCATGATTAAACAATCGTAAACAGTTGAAGATCTACAAAACGTACAGTTGCAAGTAATGATACAAGTAGACGTAATCGCAAGCAGAAATAGTTATTCAAACTGATATGAAAATATGAGGGTCTATAATCCAATTTGGTCCAAACCCCGCCGCGGTGGAGTAGCCGAGCGGTCGAAGGCGCCTCGCTGCGGAGCGCGCGGTTGCTCGCCGTCGGAGGTTCGAGTCCTCCCTGTGGCATGGGTGTTGACCTTAGGTTAGTTTAACTTAGTTTAAGTAGTTTTTAAGCTACGGACTGATGACCACGCAGTTTGGTACGATAGATTTACAGACATTTGAACATTTGGTCCAAACCCCCTCCCCCTCCCTCACACGTGTCTGCACCGATGTATCGGTGTCGGAAGCTGTTGCCCCCAAACGTCGTCGTTATACATAGTTATTGTATGAAAGGGTAATTATGAAAACTTTGTCGATTATGTAAACCACAGGTAAAACTCACACCCTTGCTAGATCAGTAAACCGTAGAGATCGGAGACCGTAGCCACCATCATAGAAGATCGTATCGAAGACCTCACGAATATCGTCGTTAAAGGGTGGTGGCGTGCTATCTTGATGAAATATCGAATTATTTCATTTGCGATTCGAACCATGCAAAATAATGTTCTGACAGCCATGTCGCTGGAATTAAAGGTAAATAAACAAAACACAAATAGTTCCTAGAGTAGCTGTTTCTATACGTATTAAAAGGGTTTGTCCCTCTCCCAATAAGGTGCTCCCCCGAACAATTTGTGGTACGGAACCTAGCGTCGGAGAAGAACTGGAAGTAAACTAGTCTGCCGCTTTTTCTCGTTTTCTCTTTTAAAGCTTATTTACAACTAACAAGCGTACAAGTTTGCACTTACTGTGCATTCTTTATTTACTGCAAGGAAACAAGTAGGACGGGCCTGATTGTTTGTTTGTAAATCTACCAAACCAAATTGCGTGGTCATCAGTCCGTAGCTTACAAACTACTTAAACTAAAGTAAACTAACCTAAGGACAACTTACACACCCATGCCCCAGGGAGGACTCGAACCTCCGACGGCAAGCAACCGGGCGCTCCGCAGCGAGACGCTTTAGACCGCTCGTCTACTCAACCGCGGTGGGGCCTGATTACTAAGAAGATCAAGCAAATCAAATCGGGCGAAAGTTAGTAGAGATTCCCGCGTCTATGAAAAGATCGATGAGCGAAGCATACAATAACTACTACCGTCGTACATTATCAAGAAAACTTCCAGACAACCTGAAAGAATTCTGGTCCTGTGTAGAATCGGTAAGCGGATCAGAGGCCTTTATCCAGTCACTCGTTGATCATTCTGCGGTGGTTACAGAAGACAGCAAAATGTAGGCCGAAGTTTTAAATTTAACATTTAAGAAATCATTAACGAAGGAGGACCATGTAAACATACCTTCATTTGATGATCCTCTCAAATGGAGAACATAGTAATAGGCACAGCCGGCGTAGAGAAACATCTGAGAGAATTGAAAACAAACAAGTAAGAAGATCCAGATGGGCTACTAATCTGGTTTTACAACGAGTAATTTGGCGGCTTGGCCTCTTACTTAGCTTGCATGTAATGCCAATCTTTGATCCAGCGCAAAGTTCCAAGTCATTGGGAAAAAGGCACAGGTAATTCCTGGTTATAAGAAAGGAAAAAGAACTGACCCACGAAATTACACACCTATATTATTAACATCAGTTTTCTGTAGAATTCTTAAACATATTCTCAGTCCTAATTCAGTAAATTTCCTTGAGACGGAAAAGCTTCTGTCCATGCATCAGCACGGCGTTAGGAAGCATCGTTCGTGCGAAACCCAGCTTTCTCTTTACTTCCATGACATCTTACGAGTTATGGTCGAAGGGCAACAGGTAGACTGAATATTTCTCGATTTTCTAAAGGCGTTCGACACTGCAAACTCCTAACGAAGGTACGAAAATATGGAATACGTACCCAAATGTGTGAGTGGCTCGATGACTACTTAACGAACCCAGTACGTTGCCCTCGATGGTGATTGTTCGACTAGGATATCGTCACGAGTGCTCCAGGGTTGTGTGTTAGGACCGTCATTAATTCTGTACCTATGTAAATGATGGTCAGAGTGAGATGCTATGTTGATGACGCTATGGTGTACACGAAGGTGTTATCATCGAATAACCGAGCGAGGTGGCGCAGTGGTAACACACTGGACTCGCATTCGGGAGGACGGTGGTTCAAATCCACCTCCGGCCATCCAGATTTAGGTTTTCCGTGATTTCCCTAAATTACTCCAGGTGAATGGCGGGACGGTTCCTTTGAAAGGGAACGGCCGATTTACTCTCCCATCCTTACCCAAAACTCTGAGCGTGAGTTCCGTCTCTAATGACCACGGGTCGTTAAATCCTAACCTTCTTTCCTCCTTCCTTCATCGAATAACTATAGTATGATGAAGGATGTCTTGGACCAAATTTGTAGGTGGTTTGAGGAATGGCAGAAAGCTTTAAATGTGGACAAATGTAAGGTGATGCAGATGAGTAAGATAAACAATCCCGTAATGTTCGAATTCAGCGTTGGTAGTGTGCTGCTTGATAGGTTCACGTCAGTTAAATATCTAGTCGTAACGCTGCATAGTGATATGAAACAGAACGAGCTTATAAGAACAGCCGTGTGGAAAGCGGATGATCGACTTCAGTTTATTGGGAGAATTTTGGGAAGATGTGATTTGTCTGTAAAGGAGACCGCATATAAAAGTTTCTGCGACCCCGTCTCGAGTGTTGCTCAAGTGTTTGGAATCCCCTTAGGTCGGTTTAAAGGAAGATACATAAGCTATTCAGAGGTTGGCAGCTAGGTTTGTTACTTGTAAGTTCTAGCAATACGCGAGTGTTACTGAGATGCTTCGGAAACTCAAATGGGAGTCGCTGGAGGAAAGGCGACCTTTTTTTCTGTGAAACTCTGTTGTATAAATTGAGAGGGCCGGAATGTGAAGCAGACTGCAGGACGATTCTACTGCCGCCAACTTATATTTCGCATAAAGAGCGCAAAGATAAGAGCAGAGGGGTTTTTCCCTCGTTCTACACGGGAGTGGAACATTCTACACGGGAGTGGAACATGAAACCAAGTAACTAGTAGTGGTTGGTACTAGGTACGCTTCGCCACGCACATTTAAATGGACTGCGGAGTATGTATGTCGGTGTAGAAGCCACGGCGCATGTCTTGTCGGGGTGCGTCAGTCTTTTCGCCGATGTCATGCTTGCCGGCCGCGGTGGCCGAGGGGACTGAGGCGCTCCAGTCACGGTCTGCACGGCCACTACGGTCGGAGGTTCGAATCCCCCCTCGGGCATGGATATTTGTGCCGTCTTAGTTCGTAAGTAGTTCATAAGTAGTTTGTAAGTTTAGGGACTGATGACCCCGTAGTTAAGTCCCATAAGCTTAACAAACATATGAACATATGATGTCATGCTTGCACTGAGTTTGATGGCGATCAGTTTCAGTACATTTTGTAAAGCGCTTTGCTAATGGTACATTCATCGTGTTAGTGATTATATCTACAGTTAAATGTAACTAATTTAAATAAATAAATATAAATAAAAAGCACACAGTAATATGATTGTATTCCTATTATATACATTAACTGACTTCTCCGACAGCAGATTCCTTACCTCAAATTGTTCAGTGGAGCATCCATTATGTCCTGTTAAATTTTTTTTACGCAATTATGGAAAGATGTCATATATATAAAATCACTAAAAAGCGTCTAGAGCATTTTAAATAACATTTAAATAGTGTTTTGCGAAGTGGTGTGAATGTTTCTTCCTTGATCGTACGTTAAGAACTCTTTGCTTTATACAGTTGTTGAATATACAATGGGTAGAAAATACTTTCGTTTGTATAAGATGGAAGGTTCTATAATTTGATGCGTGTAATCAATTCTTTTTTGTCACACTTAATTCACGAATTACAAATACTATATAAATCACGAATTACTGTGTAGACGAACCGAAACTTGCGTATTATTTGTTATATATGAATAGTGTCACTCAACTACGTTAAAACACCGTTCGGTAACATCGCAAACACTGATAAGGATGACAACATGCTTCACGTTTCTAAACGTTTAGTCTGAGCTAGGCCATCGGGTAACAGCCGATTCCAGTCGCTAGGCCACAATGAGGCAATTTCCAGAACTATGCTATTTGCTGCCAGTAGGTTTCACATTATAATGAGCAGTAACACAGCCACATCTACGTTACAGTCAGGTGAAGCGTTTTCGACAGCTGAACCGTAGCGCACGGTTTTCCACACAGCTGTCGCTCACGAGTTTGTCTGGCGGAAAACTCCAGCGATAACATTGTCATTGTTCTCGTCTTTACGAGCCAAGACTGTGATCTTACATTCTAGGTCGGATCAACACAGCCTATGTAAATAGGAGACGGTTCCGTCCCCAAACACCACCCTTGAATCCACGGCAAGCGGCGTGGCGCATCGGTTGAGGTGCTGGACTCCGTTCCAACAAATAGTGCGCCAAGAAATAACCGGGCGACGCCAACTACTCAAATGACGAATGGACACCTGGGAATGGGAATGGAATAATAGTGAAAAAGGACGTCGATTATACGAATTCTTTCCGGACATAAGGGAACGTCTGACGATGGGTCATATTAAGTACAGCCGTGGAACGATCTATTTTCTGACAGGACATGGCCCGTAACCAACACGAATGGGACTCAGCAACAATCCAAACCGTACATGCGTACAGACTGGGTCCCCAGAACACACGGTATTACATTGTCAGCTATACAGAACAGACACACACTGTATGTTAAACAAGACTCAAACGTAGTGATAAGAGATAAGGATGGCTGGGACACGAAATAGACTGACGAATGAGGTCTCATCACTAAAGCGGAAAGAATTCGCAAACACGGTCAGACATTACATCGTACCAACACCATAACACAGGACACATGGAACGAGAAAAGCAGTGTAAGTACAAGCGAATGGATAACAAAACAGATGACAACCCCAGCACAGAAGATGACTTATTCCTCAACAATTAAGCACTACAAAACCTAGAGTCAAAACCCCTTCAGCTCTTAATGTAAATGAAATGAATGACTACCACCTATGGAGGAAATTCCATGATGGCAGGGCTTCATGTTCATTCTGAGGCCTTCCACATTGGTAGACTCTCCCCAACAACTTTTACTTTACCTATCCTTTCCTATCTTCTTTTATTTATCCTTCTGAATAATAATGATTTTTGGCTTGCTCTTCCTTTTCCTTATAGTTTGTTATATCCATTATTCATAGATAGTACTCGAATCAAATTTAAAATTCTATAAATAGCTAAATAAAAAAATGTAACACCACGAATTTTACTATTAAGTCATCTAATTGTTACTATCATTATTTATTTAAACTTAAACTTATTAAAATGTAAAAGGCAACACAAACCACACTTGGTCTAACTGCGACCAGCTATATACCCAAAGGCAGTTGCTCTGTATCAAGGACATTTATGGACACTAAGTACTCCATTCCAGAGGAGCCCGATTACAGTGCACACAAGGCAGAGAATTCGTCAACGTGACTGCACTGAATCTCACACTAAAGTTCCATTGTGGAACAGCTTGTAGGAAAGACGAATATTTAAATCTTTGAGTTCGTGACTTGTTTCTATTACCAGGGTCGTTAAATGCCTCATATTTTTATTCATGAAACTATAGGAGTTATATAAATCGTAACATCACAACTAAATAAATTTCATTTTGCACTTAGTCACCACCTTTGGTTATGCACATTTGCCAGCAATGAACGGGAGCCGCGCTTCTAAAATTTGGAAGCAACTTAGGATTACCACTTCATTACAGCTTTAACAACAGCATCCGAGTGTTGAAAATGCTCGCCACGTGGTGCATCTATCAGGGCGCAAAGCGATTGAAGTCTGAAGGCGTTAAATCAGGACTATGCGATGGATGTGGTAAGACATTTTGCAATGAGTTGCTTGATCGTAACTTCTTGAGGTACTGGTGTTGTCATATCGCAGCTGAAAGTTCTTTCGCCTTTCAGCTTAATCAGTGCCAAGTTGTAGTGTAGCGTGCCTAACTGACGGTTCCTCCAGGCTCCAGGAAATCCCTGGTTATCTCAGAAGGAAGTGCACATCACTTTGTCTGCAGACAGTTGTGTCTCAAATTTCTTCTTTGACGGAGAATTCTCATGTCGCCATTCCATGGCCTGTCTTTTGGATTCCGACTCGTAGTGGTGACAACACGTCTGATCACAGATGACAATGCTACCCAGAAATTTTTCACCTTTAGCTTCATATTATTCTAGCAAGCCCTGTCAAATTTCCATTTGATTAGTTTTTTGAGCTTCTGTGAGCATACCAAGCCCCTACAATCGCGTTAGCGGCCGACTGCGAAACGCGGACAAATTGAAGAGCGCCTCGGCGGCCTTTGTAATGGCAAACTTCCGCGCGAACTTTAAATGTGCGTAAGATTCTTTTGATTAGAGAGAGCAGTCATTTGAGTTAAGTCGCGAAAACTATGTCTAATTGAAATATATAACTACACAACAACTTCAGACTCCTTGAATACAGCAACTATCGGACTTGTGTTAAATTTATTATACATACGGTGTAGAAATTGGCCGACAGCGTTTCCTCTTCCTAACGAAACCGAACTATAACATGTATTTTTTTTGTGTTCTAAGTGTAGTATATGAACGGAATTTATCGTCAGACACGATTTTTTGGCACTTTCTCAGTATATTCCACAACTGTGAAACTTTTGTACAAACATTAATTTCGGAAGAGTTTCACACTTTACGTCTTTGCTTTAATGCTGTATTCTCGAATATTTAAATATTTCATAGCATGAAAAATCAAACAAGGCTGACTGAAACAGCTAATGTTAGAAATCGACTGTGAAAGTGAAATATGCCATCAGATACATAACTGAAAAATAGTTTCTTACGTTGTGAATACAGCAAGCAGCCACTACCAATATACTATAACGTTTTCTTAACTAAGGCATCTAACATTAGCATTAGAGTATCTAGCAAGAAAATTGGTATTTTTAATGCTGTAAGCCAAATACCTTATAGCAGAGTGAACTGCTCAAAAGTCAGAAACTATCGTCACAGGGTTGAACTTCACAATGTGCATCCACTGTAGCTATGTGCCGTTCATATATGGAACTATACACAGGTCTGCAAACCCCTTTCAGTTGTTTCCCTATATGCAAAGTAGATTCCTTTAAATTCTGCGTTACAAGTTTCTAATATTAATTTCATAAACAATAATTCGAACTGCAGTGAGGCAACAAATTTCGTGACCCCAATAGTTATTTTACACAATCATAAAATGAAACTTTTTGAACTTCCTGTCCACAAGTACTGCCTAAAGTAGCTCCTTTTTAAGAGCTATCGGTATTATAAAAGCCTGTTATTTATTTCATTCAATCCTATACTGTCTTGACTAACAGTTTGTTAAGCAAGAGTAACTCTGAACACAAGTAGTAGGACTACTTTTATTCCTGAGAAATATAAATGGAAATACAGTATTCGATCTTCTTATTCATTTCTTAAATTGATTTGTGTATTTAAACTCTGAGAAGTTCTTCACTATCGTGCTTCATGTACACTGCAATAGTCAAACAATACAGACGTGACTATCAATTGGCTATATATCCCGCAGTAGCTATTTAATACACGATTTATCTGCTAATAACACTCGTATTTATCTGACGCTTGCCACTACCATGGCGGCCGGGCGAAGGTTCAAATTATCCTGCGACAGCAGCGCCGTCAGGGAGTCTAGTTATTTTTACAAGGTCTTTGGAGCATACACGGGAGCCACCTAACACAGACTTTGCCATAACAAAGATGTTCCAGCAGTGCTCACGAGATTCAGGTATGCACCTACTTCTGTAGTGCAGAAGAGGTGATCAAGATCTTCTTCATTGAGAGGGATGACAGCTGTGCAGTGGGCTGTGGCTCATCATGCACGCCCTTTTCGCCATCTTGAAAGAGCCGTATCCATCGCCTCACATTAATCACCTGTACTGCTTCGCCTCCATACACCTCAGCAAGTGCCGATGGGTTAAAATCAGCGCAATTTCTTCAGTAGTGTCCATATCATACTCCATTTTGGAACCATGTCTAATGACCACGCTGTCGACGGGACGTTAATCTCCAAGTTTCCCTGCTTCGTTCCATTGAGGAACACTCCTCTGGTCTCTTTTAAGAAAAATGTAATAATCCCCATTGCAAAGAAATCAGGCGCAGACAGCTGTGAAAATTACAGAACCATCAGTTTGATAAGTCACGGTTGCAAAATTTTAATACAAATTATCTACATGAGAATGGAAAAGCTTAGAAGCTGACCTCGGGAAGATCACTTTGGATTCAGGAGAAATGTGGAACACGGGAGGCAATACTCACTTTACGGTTTATCCTAGAAGATAGATTAAGAAAACGCAAACCTACATATCTAGCTTTTGTAGATTTGGAGAAGGCTTTTGACAATGTTGATTGGAATAAACTCTTTCAAGTCCTGAAGGAAGCAGGGGTAAAATACAGGAAAAGAAGAGTTATTTACAATTTGTACAAAAGCCAGACCGCAGTTATTAGACTCGAAGGGCATGAAAGGGAAGCATCATTTGGGAAGGGAGTAAGACAGGGTTGTAGCCTTTCTCCGATGTTGCTCAATTTGTACATCGGACAGGCGGTGAACGAAATCAAGGAAAAATTTGGAATAGGGATTCAATTTCAGGGTGAAGAAACAAAAACATTGCGTTTTGATGATGACATTGTAATTCTGTCAGAGACAGCAAAGGCCTGGAAGAGCAGTTTAATGGAATGGACAGTGTTTTGAAGAGAGCGTATATAATGAACATTAACGAGAGCAAAACAAAGATAATGGAATGCAGTCTTAGAAAATCAGGGTATGCTGAAGTGCTGAAAGTGGTAGATGAGTTTTGTTATTTGGGTAGTAAAATAACATATGACGGTCGCAGTACGGAGGATATAAAATGAAGAATGGCAATGGGAAGAAAAGTATTTTTGAAAAAGAGATATTTGCTAACATCCAATATTAATTTAAGTGTAAGGAAGTCTTTTCTGAAGGCATTTGTGTGGAGTGTTTCCTTGTACGGGAGTGAAACATGGACGATAAACAGTGCGGACAGGGAGAGAATAGAGGCTTTTGAAATGTGGTGCTACAGAAGAATGCTGAAGATTAGGAGGGTAGATCGCATAACTAATGAAGAGGTACTGAACAGAATTGGTGAGAAAAGGAAGTTTTGCCATACCTTCACTAAAAGAAGGGATCGCTTGGTAGGACATATTCTTAGACATCGAGGAATCGTAAATTTAGCATTGGAGGGAAGTGTGTTGGGTAAAAATCGGAAAGGGAGACCAAAAGACGCATATAGTAAGCACATTCAAATGGAGTGGGTTGCCGTTCTTATAAGGAGATGAAAAGGCTTGCTCAGGATAGAGTAGGGTGGAGAGCTGCATCAAACCAGTCTCGGGACAGAAGACCACAATAACATAACAACCTCTGGTCTCTGAGATTCTTACCCCAAAAACGCCGCGAGGGAATGGCCGTGCGATCTAGAGCAGGGGTCTCCAAAATACGGCCAGTTGGCCGGATTCCGCCCGAGAACAGGTTTAATCCGGGGAGCGTTTGAAGTAAAGCTTTTTGTGACTAAGTGCTTGATTAACTCAGAGTGGTTGTTAGGAGCATTTCAGGCTTCTATGCACGTTCAAAATCTCCCCCACTTATTCACAAATAAGAGAGACACCACTAGGAACGCTCTGTATCCAGCTGACTGTGAGCTTTCGTTCCAGGCTGTCTTTTGGCGCGTTAATCTTGTTTGCTTGGTATTGGTAGGTGTTTTGTCATTTCATTATTATTTTGATTGTCATATCTGCACGTTCCTTGTTTAGACTACTTGTGAAATATGTCAGTTGAAGCAAAAATAAATGAATAAAAAATAAAGTATAATAAGAAAATTAAATTTGTTGGTTTCTTCCTATGAGAAAAAGTTGAAATTCCACAGATCGAGTCTGTAGATATGTTGAATTGTTTGGTGAAGTAATTCGTATGTTATTTATGTTTCTTTGGCGCTGTAATGAGAGATATCGTGGTGGTCCTATCGTACACGATTGAAATCTTAGGGGTGTTAGACATCTTGGTGAAGTTACAGGTTAAATTATATGGCTGGTATTGCAATTTTCGGTAATCCCAAACTATGTTATCCGGCCCCCTCTTATTATCGAAACTTGATATGTGGCCGTCACGGTTTAATAATTTGGACACCTCTGGTCTAGAGTTACAGTAAATGACATAATTCTTCTCTATAATTCAAAACAGCCCTCCAAAGTTGTGCGTTCAGTTAACGATTCAACAATTAGAAATTTCAGGCAAAATCCTCAGCAGTTGGATGAAGTGTATAAGCAAGATGATGCTAATTTAAAATATAACTTATTTCATGATACATTTGTAATAGTATTTGAAAATTGTTTCCTCAAGAAAATATTAAAGATAATGACAATAAATCATGCAAGAAACCACGGCTTACTAAAGGGATAAGAATGAATATCTTGTAACCGAAAAAGGAAACTCTATCTAACAGCAAGAAAGAGTAATGACACAGAAACAGTCAAATATTATAAAAACTACTGCGCTACATTAAGAAAAGTTATTAAAAACTCCATGTCTGAGATTAGTACCTCTGATAACAAAATTAAAACAATTTGGAGTATTATTACCAGGGAGGCTGGGCAACCAAGAGAACACAGAGACAGCATTACCATCAAACTAAATAAAATGTTTACAACTAACAAGCCAGAAGCTGAAAACATTTTTCGTAATTATTTTTAAATGTTGTGGAGAAAATAGGATCTAAATTTTCGTTAGAAGAAGCTAGGCAGTTAATGGAACAGGCCATACCCACACCATTTCATACAATATAAATTCCACCCACCTCTCCTTCTGAAATTAAGAAAATAATAAACTCTCTCAAGAGCAAAAGCTCACATGGAATTGATGGTGTTTCCATCGGGGTAATAAAAGCTTGTTCTCAAGAAATAAGTAGGATTCTTAGTAACATATGTAATAGTTCTCTGAAGCAGAGTGTTTTTCCTGATAGACTGATATATGCTACTGTTAAACCACTGCACAAAAAGGGGATACCCCAAATCTCAGTTCTGACAGCCTTATCCAAAATTCTTGTAATGTAATGTATTATAGAGTAGTTTTACACATAGATAAATATAAAGTTCTAACAAAATGTCAGTTTGGTTTTCATAAAAGCTTTTCAACAGAAAATGCTATATATAGTTTCACCAATGAAATATTAAATGCTCTGAATAGCCGGACAGCACCCGTTGGGATTTTTTGTGATCTCTCCAAGGCTTTTGATTGTGTAAATCAATGAATTCTTCTAGATAAACTGAAGTATTGTGGTATGAATTGGGCAGTGTACGGATGGTTTAAATCGAACCTAACAAAAAGAGTGCAGATAGTTGACATAAGTAACTCGCATAATAGGCAAAAAAACAGCTGTTTCCTCAAACTGGGGAACAATCAAATATGGGGTGCCACAAGGTTCGGTCTTGGGCCCTTTGCTGTTCTTAATATACAGGATGTTTCAAAAAGGTACGGCCAAACTTTCAGGAAACATTCCTCACACACAAAGAAAGAATATATTTTATGTAGACACGTGTCTGGAAACGCTTAATTTCCATGTTAGAGCTCATTTTAGTATTTCTTCTTAAATGTAAATTGAAATAATTCGTGTAGACAATTGTCAAAATACCCAATTGTTTCGTTAGTATGTACTGTACATCCTCGATTCACCGCCAGTTGGCCCAATTGAAGGAAGGTAATGTTAACTTCAGTGCTTGTGTTGACATGCGACTCATTGCTCTACAGTACTAGCTTCAAGCACATCAGTACGTAGCATCAACTGGTTAGTGTTCATCACGAACGTGGTTTTTCAGTCATCAACGTCATCAACACAGATTTTATGTGAATGTTTGGGCAGGAATTGTTGATGATGTCTTGATTGAGCCTCATGTTCTTCCACCTATGCTCACTGGAGCACATTATCATGATTTCATACGGGATACTCTACCTGTGTTACTAGAACATGTGCCTTTACAAGTACAACACAACATGTGGTTCATGCACGATGGAGCTCCTGCACATTTCAGTCGACGTGTTGGTACGCTTTTCAACAACAGATTCGTTGACCGATGGATTGGTAGAGGCGGACGAAATGCCAAGGCCTCCACGCTCCCCTGACCTCAACCCTCTCGACTTTCATTTATGGAGGCATTTGAAAGTTCTTGTCTACGCAACCCCGGTGCTCGTGCTCGTATTGTGGACGGCTGTGATACAATACGCCATTCTCCAGGGCTGCATCAGCGCATCAAGGATTCCATGCGACGGAGGATGGATGTATGTATCCTCGCTAACGGAGGACATTTTGAACATTTCCTGTAACAAAGTGTTTGAAGTCACGCTGGTACGTTCTGTTGCTGTGTGCTTCCATTCCATGATTAATATGATTTGAGGGTAAATAATAAAATGAGCTCTAACATGGAAATTAAGCGTTTCTGGACACAAGTCCACATAACATATTTTCTTTCTTTGTGTGTGAGAAATGTTTCCTGAAAGTTTGGCCGTACCTTTTTGTAACACCCTGTATATTAATGACTTCCATTCTGTATCATGAATGTGCAGAACTGGTTCTTTTTGCTGATGATACAAGTATAGTTATCACAACTGACAGACATGAAGTAACTGAATAAATTGTAAACGACATCTTTCAGAAAATCCTTAAGTGGTTCTCAGCAAATGGACCATCATTAAATTTTGATAAAACACAATACATACAGTTCCCTACAATAAGTGTAATGACACCATTAATAAGTATAGACTTGGATCAGAATTCTGTAGCAAAGGTAGGATATTCAAAAAATTTAGATGTATGCATTGATGAGGGGTTGAACTGGAAAAAAAAAAAAAAAACACGTTGAAGATCTGCTTAAACGTTTGAGTTCAGCTACTTACGCTGTTAGGGTAATTGCAAATTTTGGTGATATACATCTAAGTAAATTCGCTTACTATGCCTATTTTCATTCTTTGCTTTCGTATGGCATCATTTCCTGGGGTAATTCATCATTGAGTAAAAAAGTATTCATTGCACAAAAGCGTGTAATCAGAATAATTGCTGGAACCCATCCAAGATCATCCTGCAGACACTTATTTGAAAAGCTAGGGATCTTCACAGCAGCTTCACAGTGTATATATTCACTTACGAAATTTGTTATTACCTAATTCAAAAGCAGTAGAAGCGTACATAACTACAACACTAGGAGAAAGAATGATCTTCACTATTCAAGGTTAAATATAGCTTTGGCAAGGAAAGGGGTGAATTAT
Organism: Locusta migratoria; assembly: GCA_026315105.1. Lineage (NCBI taxonomy): Eukaryota > Metazoa > Arthropoda > Insecta > Orthoptera > Acrididae > Locusta > Locusta migratoria. The sequence continues at coordinate 309,944,203 of CM048746.1, forward strand.
GCTGCCAGTAAAATCTTTGGTCACCTACCAAATAGCATCAACTTCGACCTTCTTGTCTCGGTGTGACCCAATTTAGTCCGAATTTTGGTAAATACTGTCACAAGCTTGGCTCAGTTACTGAAGTAACACCATCTGTTAGCACAACATTTAATGCTTCAGCTAGTTTTATTTGTGGCTACAAGTTGATGTTAACAAGGAAGGCCGTTTCAGACAAAGAGTTCCGTGTTGCGTATCCTGCACGAACGATGCGAGCACTTGTTTCTATTCCCGCACACAACGCCGCTGTGGAAGGAGTATTCTCACCGATGTCGTTCCAGTGGTCTGATGAAAGAAACCGGCTGCTGATAGAAACTGTGGAATAACAGGGCCAGTTTAACATGATTTGCACGAAATTTAAAAAATACTTGCTGGAAGAGATGAAATATGTCGAAAAATATACAGTGGTAGAGTGCCAGATTACAAATCCAAAGGTCGCGGCTTCGATCCGTGCCAGGTCCTAGGATTTTAACTCTCACTTCTTTCATCTCTGGCAGTGTTGCTGATGTGAAAAATACCGAGAAGCACCGCGGTTCGGAACCCACGTTAAACTGTACGCCCCTATAACTAGCTGGGTAAGTCAGTTCGAAGGTCGGAGGAAGGCAACGGCATACCATCTCCAAACAGGACCATGCCTAGTAAAGCACTGTGGTGTTCTAAACCAATCTTCAGATTGTTGACTGCTTTACCTTTTACTGTACCTACTACTTCTGCAGCAACTACTTCCATTTAATTGTGTTCTAAATAGAAAGTAATTATCTACATTAATAAATTTGTATTGTTTTGCGTTAGTATCGCTAAAACTCAGAAATGGCTTGAGCAACTTAGATATCTATAGTTTGTTCTGTTCGATTTAATGGAATGGTGATCTATCAAAAAAAAGTAAAAAAAGACAAAGTGCAACGGAACAGCCGTAAAGTCAATATATATATATATATATATATATATATATATATATATATATAGCGCCGCTTTAGATTCGTGTTTTATATGCTGCCATACCGTTTATCCGACTGAACTAAAATTTTGCACCTTTAACCTTCGAAACAAAAAGGAGGTCACTGACGGAAGGTATCTTACTACATCTACTGTACATCCATACTCCGCAAGCCACCTCAAGGTATGTGGCGGAGGGTACTTTGCGTACCGTTCTCACCTCCTCCTGTACCAGTCGCGTATGGTTCGCGGGAAAAATGATTACCTGTATGTATTTGTGTGGGCCATAATCTCTCTGACCTCATCCTTGGGATCGCTTCGCGAGATATACATAGGAGGAAGCAATGTATTGGTTGACTCTTCATGAAACACAAGCACTTTCACAGAAGCCCATACCGTGAACAGTGGCGTAGCTACTACACCAAGGGCCCCGGGGCAAAAATGACGTTGGGGCCCTCTCTGAACTAAAACTATACCACAGCCGCCGACTTCTTGGGGTATGCTGGGTGGCGTTTCCCATAGGAGGGAGGTGGTTGCCGGCCTGCAGCCCCGGCAGGTTTTTTTTTTTTTTTTTTTTTTTTTTTTTTTTTTTTTTTTTAAGTACAGAAATCATTTTCAGAGTTTTCATCTTCTTAGACATGCATATCAGATAATGATGTGCCTCTATTGTGAATACTGTGTTCATTATCGCAAAAACTAACATCGGATGGTCTTCCTGCCTTCTTTCTTATGCATATTTATTTTCTATTCAGTATTACGAAAATAGTCCATAACCACTTCTGCTGTCATACCATGTCTGTCGATACCAATAGATTTACAACCCATTCTTACATCATACACCAATTCAGTAAACAGGATGAAAAATGTCACGACTTAACACTAACACGATTCCTTGAAGACAATTGACTTGTAAGAGAATACATAAACTTTAAATTAGTAGTATACACATTTTCATCGTATCGTACCAAACCCACTTCATTTCTTGTTATTTAATACAACAATTAAAGGCTACCGCCTTCAGTTTACGATATTGAACTTACAAGCAGCATTCCCTTAACATTCGGACTATTTAGAAAATGATCTCTTCACTCACATGTCAACATGAATTTTAATGCCTACGAATTCAATTACCTGTTGTTTGATAATGTTTTTACAGCAGTGTATTAGAAAAACCAGCCGCCCATCAATGAAATGAGAGAGTCGAATTTAATTTCAATCAAGAAATATAACGTAAAGAAAAAAAAAAAATAATACCAAAATTTTCCGAGCATACCCACTCAAATTTTGGGGTATGCTTGAGCGACCGAGCATACCCGTAATCGGCTCCTATGAACTATACAGTTGCAATACTACTTCATCAGGTCCTTAACGCTTACTGGAAGACATAATAATGCAAACCTAAATACTCTTAAGTAAATTACTGTGTGTCACGCAGCAGATAATATTTAATCGTACTTCAAAAATGTTCAAATGTTTGTTAAGCTTATGGGACTTAACTACGGGGTCATCAGTCCCTAAACTTACAAACTACTTATCAACTAGCTTACACTAAGGACGGCACAAATATCCATGCCCGAGGGGGGGGGATTCGAACCCCCGACCGTAGTGGCCGTGCTGACCGTGACTGGAGCGCCTCAGTCACCTCGGCCACCGCGGCCGGCTTTAATCGTACTCTCTAATATAATTATAACTATGAAAGTTAATTATGCTTTCAAGCAGAAACTACTGGGTGGATTTAGATGAAATTTTGGAAAGGGATAGAGTTGGACCTGGGTAGGACATACAGATAAAACGACCATGGAATAGTTTTCGAAGTTGCTCCATACTATGTGAATGAAGTCGCAGGCAGAAGCTAGTAAAAAGGTACAACGAAGTTTTCCTCAACCACGAAAATATGGCCCCCTGCCGCGAATCAAACCATGAACAGTATTGTCACACAATGCTAGTAATTCAGCATTTGGCAGGGTGCACTTCTTAGCGGACAAGCAATAGCTTTTTATGTTTATGTTCTGAGATGGGAATAATTTTTGGATTTCACTTCGTGCGTTTGAAGTTTGTTGGCAGTGTTCAAAACGTTAAAGTCGAAAATCCTTCATTCAGCTAAAATATTATATACAGTAGAACGTCGATTATCCGAAGTGTAATTGGGGGACATGGATATTCGGAAAACCGATTATTCGTATAATCGAACTGTACACTTCTACTTGCCAAAAAGAAGTACTGTACAGTAAATGTATTTATACAGTATTTGGAGTCGCGCGTGCCTTCACATTGCGCCGAGCGGCACGCCGCAACACTTGGAAGGCGCAGCTGTTGCTGTGAACAGCTTTGATGCTGCCGCTACTGTATTCTGCCGACTGGAGTGTGCCGATTGTTGTACTCAACGACTGTCGGCCTGGCCTGTCTGCAGCCCCACTAGAAGCAATGTTCCGTCACCCCTGTGGTCCAGTGCGGCTACTGTGAGAAGCTTAATTTGACGGGAGGGGGAATTGATGGACGGTAGGGTGGGAAGGTAAAAAAATAAATAAATAAAAAAAATTTAAAAAAAACGACGCTCTACTGTGACTTTTTCCGAACTTTGGTCACGGAGGCCGAGGGGCCCCTTGATCTCGGGGGCCCCGGGGCACTGCCCCGCCTAGCCCTATGATAGCTACGCCACTGACCGTGAAACAAAACACCTCTCTTGCAGCGTCTGCCACTGGGTTCTCCCGATCCCCGTGAAGCTTTCGCGCTTACTAAATGAACCCGTAACGAAGCGTGCTGGTCTCCATTGGCTCCCCTCCGTGTTCTCTACCAATCCCATCTGATACAGATCCAACACTGAAGAGCGATTCTCAAGCGCTGGCCGAAAGAGATTTTCGTACCCTACTTCTTTTGCTGACGGACTGCATTTTCTGAGGATTCTTCTTCAGTCTGACATCTGTCTTACGCACAGTTGAATTGTCCCGTTTGAAATCACCCTTTATGTGTATTAATAGAAGGGTATTTTTAAAAAATAATAATAAAAGACAAAAAGGAACGAACAACTGAAAAGTCGAAAAAATCAGAACACCATACCGACACCGTTTTTTACCAATAATTACGAGATTTGGCAAGTTTATCTAATTTTTCATATACAGTGGAGAAAGGCTATGAACAGAGAGAGGGGTCAAGAGGAGATTGGGAGAGACAGAGAGAGGCAATGAGGTAATGGCAGAGGCAGGGGGATGATGATGACGAGTAGGAGGAGGAGCAGGGGGGGCTGGGTAGTCAGAGAATTTAAAATGTTTGTAAACCTAAGGGACCAAACTGTCAAGGTCGTCGGTCCACAGATTTTCCAAGTTCTTAAGCTAAGGACAGCACACTAACCCATGCACTGGGAGGAATGGGATGTCTTCCGGGAGAAGCCGCGATAGACGGAGGGAGGAGTAAGCCTGGTCATCCACTGGCGCCGTAAACGTCCGACTGAGGACGCACGAACGGTCGCCTCTGCAGCTCGTCCACTGCAACCGACTTTACATCCAAACACGGCCATCCGCCAGTTAGTCGCGAGGCAGCTGCACTGCTCGACTGAACAGTGGACAGTGATTTCTACTTTCTAGAAAATTCATACCTCACGAGGCAAAGATCCAGGATGAAGCGAAGGGGTTTTTAGGTCAGTCCTACACTAAGCAAACGAAGCAGATTTGGAGAATTTCATCACTTACATAACTGAAGAGAGACTCACACAAAAATTTTTCACCTACTTCAGTATGATTGAGAAAACATTTCATTATATCGGAATGAAAGTTTCACTCTGCAGCGGAGTGTGCGCTGATATGAAACTTCCTGGCAGATTAAAAGTGTGTGCCGGAACCGGGACTCGAAGCTGGAACGTTTTGCCTTTCGCTGGCAAGCGCTCTGAGCTATCCCGACACGACTCACGATGCCGCCTCACAACTGTACTTCCACCAGTACCTCGCCTCCTACTATCCGAACTTCACAGAAGCTCTCCTGCGAACCTTGCAAGACCAGCACTCCTTGCAAGGTTCGCAGGAGAGCTTCTGTGAAGTTCGGAAAGTAGGAGGCGAGGTACTGGCGGAAGTAAAGTTGTGAGGCGGCATCGTGAGTCGTGTCGGGATAGCTCAGTCGGTAGAGCACTTTCCAGCGAAAGGCAAAGGTTCCAGGTTAGAGTCCCGGTTCCGGCACACAACTTTAATCTGCCAGGAAGTTTCATTTCATTATATCCTTACAACTATTCAACACAACATCACGAAATGTTTTTCTCTGTATAGCGCAGTGGTGGTTCTCTTGTCTTTCATGCCCCATAGTGGTCTGTCCTCGCTCAAAAGGCCAATGAGCCTCTCCGCATCCATTAATGTTAATTAGCGCGAAAAACACCCAGACACAAGCAGTAACAGATTCGCTTCCAAAAGCTACGTCCAACCAACCCCATTTCCCTGGAATCCGTCCGCCAGCCGTACGTATACGGCCGTATGCTGCCGACCTGCTCGGGTGCACTGGTCGCAAGCCAGCTGTGCTGCGTGGCTTTGCATTAGTCGGACGTATGCGGCCGTATACGCCCGTCCTGCTAGTCGGACGAATATGGATCCTGTCGACGCTCAGCCTTAAGGAGGTGGGACGAAGGAGAAGGAGATGCACAGACAGGGACTAGTACACTAGTACATGCAATACTGAAATAGATAACATTTCGTATGGAGCTTTCTATCAGTTGAGTAAAAATATGGATTTAAAATTTACAACAACAAAAAATCTGTTCTGAAAGAAATACCACAATCAGATACAGCTGTAATTTAATCGAGTCTTTTAGAGAGATACGACCGGTTTCGCAAATACTATAATTTGCATCTTCTGGCGCATTACGTAAAATCCTCTGTCAGTTATAGCGTAAAAGTTACGTAAAGACTAATTACGTTAAACACGGCCAATAAAATATACAAAGAGTCTCAATGAACTGGTTTGTACTGTATTAAAATTAGCTACTGGAATGGACGTTCATGACTGCTACTTCGGGACTTGTTTTTTTCTGTTAGCAAGGCATACTGGACACCGCGTCGTCACCTAATGCCCTCATCATTTGCCATGTTAAAGAATTGCGTGCTTGCTGGTACTTGTTAAAAACTCTTAAAATTGCATTACACAATTTTACGGCAGAGCGGAATCCGTGCGCATCATTCATGCACTTCGTCTTTTCATACTGAACAGAAATAAACAGTCTGATTGTCGGTGATGTGCTAACATCCGCATGCACCATAATCCTGTTTGTGATAGAATCGCCTGGGTGTGTGTGTTGTCCTTAGGTTAGTTTACCTAGGTTTAAGTAGTTTGTAAGCTACGGACTGATGACCACGCAGTTTGGTCCGATAGATTTACAAACGTTTGAACATTTTTTTTTTTTTTTTTTTTTTTTTTTTATATAGAATCGCCTCCGCTGTCCCAGAACACGAAACTATATGGTCTAAGCCCGGCTGTAAGTAGTACGATTAAACTGTAGCTGTAGTGGAATACGGCCTTGATTCAGTAGAGCTTCATATTTTAAATCCATCTTTCTTACTTAAATGATCGAAGGTTACATGAAAAAATGAAACAGTATTTCATCTGTGGATGCCCTATATTCAAAATTAGACAAATACCCGAGTAACACCGTGTTTTCGGCTAACTAATGTATAGAGAGAAGTCTAAGAAGACGAACGTAGCCGGCCGCGGTGGCCTAGGGGACTGCCGCGCGCCAGTCACGGTCTGCACGGCCACTACGGTCGGGGGCTCGAATCCCCCCTCGGGCATGGATATTTGTGCCGTTCTTAGTGTTAGCTAGTTCATAAGTAGTTTGTAAGTTTAGGGACTGATGACCCCATACTTAAGTCCCACAAGCTATACAAACATTTGAACATTTGAAGACGAAGGTAAGAAATAGGCTTACAGATGGAGGAGGCATATGGGAAGAGAAATTAAGGGAAGAAGTGTAGTACATCCATATCTCGTCCATATTTAGCAGTTTTGGAAACGCTATCATTAAATAAATGTTCATCTGTACACCGCCTTCTCAGAGCGTCCAAACAGGTATCAGCTGGAAATAGCAACCCAATCCTTGTTACGTCCAGGAGAGTACTGTAGGAAGGAAGGAAGACTAGTGTTTAATGTATCATCCTCATGGTGGTTATTAAAGCATTACTGGCCACTGTCGTTTTTGGGACGCAAATATTTTATGTAATTCTACATGAGCAATGTAACTTTTTTGACTGTGGTACCTGGAAAATGAAATGACTTGTATAATGCCTCGAAATACTAAATAAATAATTTTTCTTTAATTAGTTAAGTTTAGGAAAGAACTTACATTTGTTTGTTTTCTCTACTTTCTCTTAGCTGCTCTGTTTGTCTGTTGCTGGCTGCTGTACAACAATGTATTGCTATTTAGTGGTTCGGGTGTGTTTATGAGTGTGCGTTCATCCATGTAAATTTCAATATTTATCAGATATCCATAAGTGAATGCAATATCAATTTATTTTGTATGTCGCAATAGGACAATAGCATGTTACATTATAAGTATTTTGTCGAAGTCCTTATTAGGATATAAAATTCTTACATACAAAAATTACTGTAGGCATTCTTGAGTTCTGATTTGTTTATACTGTACTAGCTGTAAACCCAGCGTTGCCCGGCTGTTTATTTATCCCACACTCTCTTAGTCCACATCCCCTTCCCACCTCACTCTACATCCACCTCTTTCTCTCCCATCTATCTGTTCTTTGCCACCTTTCCCTCTCTCGTCAAAGTTTTCTGCAAGGTACCCTCTGTCCTGTACCAAACAAACATTTATGTACCAAGTGATCTTCCTCTTGGTTTAAACGTCATGTGTACAAAAATTCATAAAGATTGGAGTGAAACTATGCATTTCGTAAAATTTCCTAAGTATCCTCCATCGTGTACCGAACAAAATTTTATATAGATAGTGATATTCTAGTTGTTTTTAAGGTAGAGTGTGCAAAATTTCATCAATATCGGGACAAAACTATAGATTGCTATGCAATGCAAACGTCGGGTCACATTGAAAAACGCACTTAGTTGATCTCAAATATTCCAGTTTTATTTTATACAGGCATTGTGGTGAGAATAACGAAAACAACAACAAAAAAGAATTTGTGAAATCGTTTTCAAGTTATGGTGCGGCCACTGTATTTAGGGATCCATTTTTATGTTGCAAAGTACCCTCCCCCACGCACCGTATAAAACTTAAGGTAGACGGTTGCCTTCCACTTGTTTTGAAGGTCAAGCGTGCGAAATGTCGTGAAGATCGGAATGAAACTGTAGATTTTGTAGGAGAAGTATGCTTCGCCATGCACCTATCACGAGATACTTTCTTATCTGACGTTTTCTACCTATAAACTACATTACTACCAAATTTTAGCTTCATAGGTGGTTTTCGAGATTTCGTGTTTAGTGAGTGAATGTCCTTTCGCTTTTACATAGATAGGGATTAAGAGAACAGATTGTTTAATTTAAGATGCAAGAGAATTAGGGGAGATTTGCAGACAAAAATAAATATTAACATGCAGATCTGAAATGCTAACTTCATGTCATACAAGGTCATGCCTGATGCGACAGTTTTACTGCATCTACAGCGAAACTGTTGTGAGCGGTAGACTTCTTTTCGTTTCATCATTTTGTGGTGGGTCAGTTACAGAACGCTTCATAAACGTCTGAAATTACGTGCAACTTTGTTGCTGGTTCCTAACTACTCCCATTTTTCAATAATTGACGCATAAATTTGGGTATCTCACGCGGTGTCCTCTCATTATTTAAGACGTTATATCTCCTGAGCTATGTGTCGTGCTCTTTTGTTTTCGGGTCAGGAACTTACGTGGGCATACGGTGAACAGTTCACTAAAGTTTCACTGCAGTCGAATGAATGGTTTATGAACACATAGGAGACATACAGACAAACATTCATTTTTATGTATGTAGAAGATGAGATTTTCCCTCATGCACATTTTACGTTTCCAAGGGGATGAAAACACATTGAAGAAAATCTAGCGGAAGTGCATAAGGCAGAAGTGACTGAATGTGTAGTTAATGATTATCTCAAGCATTGAATTAAATTTTGTAATGCGATCGGGAATCGAACCCGGACCTCCAAGCTTATAAGGCAGACGTCTTACCGCTAGACCACCGCATTACTAGCGATAAAGGCGCCTCGGAATAGACTAAGCACGATTTCCTTCACGTTACAAATTCAGCTTCTATGTTTCTAGCAATCATGGAGGTCCGGGTTCGATTCCCGGTCTCACCACAAGTTTTAATTCCCTTGCTTCAGATTTATCATTAACGTCTTTGGCAGATTCGAGACGAAAATCTGTCTCAGAGATTGTATATTTGTATTTACATTGAATATAAAGTTAAAGACTTAAAACTACTGTTTATTCCTTTCAACGCAGATAAAATATCAGATGAAGGAGATATTAACGAAAAAGTTTCAAAAATTTGATGGTCTGTAATTTTTGTTCTAGTATACTGAAATTTATTCAAACTACTTTCTCTTCCATTTGTCATCCAAGGTATAATATTAATTTAAAAGAATGCTGAGAAAAATAACTAAAAAGTGTTGGCAGGTAAGGAGCACACGCTCGGGTAGTTTTTCTCAGGGATGTAGAAGGAGTTCGATCGTGCTCTTTGAAAGGAACCATGCTGGCGTTCTGCCATCAGTGCGTGTGTGGAGGAGAATTTGCGTAGGTGCTACGAAGACCGTAGCATCTATATCCATTCAGACAGCCAGGCAGCCCTGAGATCACTGGAAGCTCCTGCAACAAGGTCTAAAATTGTTGCAGAATGTAACAAGGTTCAGGTGGAGCTAGGGGAAAGCAATAGAGTAAACCTATTGCGGGTCCCTGGCCACTCGGGGATCAGTGGCAACGAACATGCCGACAGATTAGCCAGGATGGGGACAGAGACTCCATTTATTGGACCGGAACCTGTCCTGACAATCACTAAGGCAATGATCAAATTGGAGCTACGTAACTGGCTCAGAAGACAGCACGTAGATTATTGGACCAAAGTCCATCAACAAAAACGTGGCAAGGTAATGATGCGAAACCATGTTTTAAAAGAAGCTCTGCAATCCTGGGTCTGAACAGGAGAGAGATTAGACTGACAGGCCATGGGAGTTTCAAAACACACCTACATACAATGGGAATAACAGAAGAGGACCCTAAATGTAGGATCTGTGATGACGGTGATGAAACTGCATCACATCTAATCTTCGAATGCATTGCATTGGAGAGTAAAAGGCACAGAACATTTGGGACAACCAGACCCGAAGAAATTGTGTCTAATAAAGAACTGGTAAAGGGACTCCTTGCACTGTTCAAGGGCACTGGTTGGCTTTACTAGATATACAGGGAGCGATACCGCACAATAAATTTAGTTTCGGTGCGGGCAGTGGCGGGTTGGACCAAGACTGTTTTGGCTTCTCTGAGAAAATCAAATCAAAATCAACCATGCCGGCGTTGGTCTGGAGTTGCGGGATGGCCTGACGTGCATTTGAACCGCCGTCTTCCAGAATGCGTCCACCTCGTTCAGTGTACCGCCGCGTTAATGAAGCACCAAATAGGAACGCAGTCAGAGGTCTTCGATATCGGCCAGGGCCTGTCTGTATGCGCCACTGTCAGAGGCCGGGACCTCGACCCCTGCTATCTGCTTCTGCCGGCACGCGACACTGCGCGGCCTGCGGCCCGGATGTGCACTCTGCGAGCACGCGCCGCCGGCGAGGGTGGACGCGTCTGGCGTCTGCAAGGACCCAGATAGCGGCCGGCCGGCGCGCACTGGATCCGACACTGCTTATCGCGGCCGCGTTTACATCACCGCCCCTTACTTGTTTACAAATCTGACCCGGTATTCAATGTTGTGGCCTTCTGTTCAAAGTCTGATTTGATGCAGTTCTCCACTCTGCCCTGACCCGACCAAGCCACTTCATCTCTGAATGAGAATGGCAATGTACACCCTTTTGTGCCTGCTTGTTGTATCCCGTCTCCCTTTGCGATATTTACCCCACACACTTTTCCCTCCAATGCTAAACTGACGGCCATGGTGAAGTGGCCGAGTGTTCCAAGGCGCCTAGCTACAGACCTCTCTGTCGGAAGTTCCTCTCCTCCCTCGGGCAAGTGTATATTTAATCAAAAATCCACGGGTGTACTGCCGGTCTATAGCGTCCAATGGGCACAATATTTCAGCGATCATACATATCGCCATCGTCAGGTGAACTGACGGACTGAGCTCCTAGAAACGTGCCGGCACGGAGATCCGCACGCTACGGCGGCTCGAAGGGAACTGGGTTCTAGCCGTTGACGCACTGACTTCTTGAATTGTCAAAATCGTGTTGGTCCTGCAACAGAAAATAGAAAATAATGGGATCCTAGCTGCTAGCAACAGCTAGTGGTGTGCATTCCCGTGTGCTCCACTAGGGCGCGGGTTTCTTCTCTCCCATCTGGTGTACTCATCTGCCTCGCGGTAGATGATTTCCCACTGATTATGGGAAAAGATGGGATGGGAATTAAGGAGTTTGAACTCCTTGTTAGACAGGATCGGGGATAGGTGTTCTCTCAGATGCTGAGAGAGACGGGCGGGTTTGTGAGGGAGACTGGATTTAAGATGGGATGGAAGGAAAGGATAGGGATTGTTCAGGTGAGTGGATGTCCTGTCTCGGATGGAGGAGACGAGCTTGTCCAGACCTTTCTTGACACTATCCTTGGGTTCTAGCCCGGTAGCGGGCGATTTAAATACCCTCGGCCCGCGGAGCGACCCCACCGTGGTCCGATCCGCGCCCCGCGCCGCGGTTGCGCAGTGGAACCGATTGCGACGGCGTCGGGGATGACGTCGGTCTGAGGACTCTGTCCCCCGTGGTCGTCACTACGTTACGTTTGCTACATTTACTCTTAATTAACCCAATCGCTGGTTTCCGAGCTTTACTAAGATTATAGCCACAGTCACGGTTTATGAGGTCGTCACTTGTGCGAATTTCAATGGCCTCTCTAACGACGCAGTTCCGGTATCTCGACGTCTGTACCAGAATCCTTAACTACGGGATCATCAGTCCCTAAACGTACAAACTACTTATGAACTAGCTAACACAAAACACGGCACAAATGTCCATACCCGAGGGAGGATTCGAACCCCCGACCGAAGTGGCCGTACAGACCGTGACTGGAGCGCCTCAGTCCCCTCGGCCATCGGGGTCGGCTATTTGTTGTCCTTAGCATAAGTTAGTTTAAGTAGTTTGTAAGCCTAAGGACTAATGAGCAAAGTGTAACAGCCCCATAGATTTTCAAAATATTTTATTTTTTTTATAAAATGCAGAATGGCAATGCGAAGAAAAGCGTTTTTAAACAGAGGAGTCTACTAACATCAAAAATTAATTTAAGTATAAAGATCTTTTCTGAAGGCATTTGTGTGCAGTGTTACGTTGTACGTGACTAAAATACATGGTGGTCCATTGATATTGACCGGGCCAAATATCTCACAAAATAAACATCAAACGAAAAAACTACACAGAACAAAACTTTTCTAGCTTGAAGGGCGAAAACAGATGGAGCTATGGTTGGCCCGCTAAATGGTGCTGCCATAGGTCAAACGGATATCAACTGCACTTTTTAATATAGGTACCCCATTTTTATTACATATTCGTCTAGTACGTCAATAAAGATGAATGTTTTATTTGGAACACTTTTGTCGCTTTGTGATAATGGCGCTGTAATATTCACAAACATATTGCTCACAATTTTAGACTACAGTGGGTAACAGGTAGGTTTTTAAATTAAAACACAGAACGTATGTACGTTTGAACTTTATTTCGATTGTTCCAATGTGATATATGTACTTTTGTGAAAGTATCAGACATTATGAGAACGCACGCTGTTACTGCGTGATTACCTGTAATTACCTCATGACTTCAATAAATGCTCAATATGACATCCTTCAACTTCAATACTCTTGGCAATATGCGAAACGAAATTCCTCTCAACAGTATGTAGTTCGCTTTTAGTAATGTTCTCACATGCATTGACAATGCGCTGACGCATTTTTCAGGCGTTGTCGGTGAATCACGATAACAAATATCCTTCACACAATTTTAATCTGCAAGGAAGTTTCATCCTTCAATTTTCCCCATAGAAAGAAATCCGGGGATGGAGATCCGGTGAACGTGCGGGCCATGGTATGGTGCTTCTACGACCAATCCACCTGCATCAAATACTCCATTTAAGGCAGCTTCAACTGCACGTGAGCCATGTGCCGGACATCCATCATGTTGAAAGTATATCGCCATTCTGTGATGCAGTGAAACATCTTGTAGTAAAATTAGTAACCATTACATAAGAAATCAGCATACATTGCACCATTTAGATTGCCAACGATAAAATAGTGCCCAATTATCCTTCCTCCCATAATGCCGCACTATACATTAACCCGCCAAGATCGCTGATGTTCCACTTGTCGCAGCCATCGTAGATTTTCCGTTGCCCAATAGTGCATATTGTGCCGGTTTACATGACCTCCATTTGTGAATTACGCTTCGTCACTAAACAGAACGCGTGGAAAAAATTGTTATTGTCTCGTAATTTATTTTGTGCCCGGTGGCAAAACCATACACGACGTTCAAAGTCTTCGCCATGCAAATCCTGGTGCATAGAAATATGGTACACGTAAAATTTATGTTGTTGTAGAATTCTCAAAGCCGACGTTTTTGAGATTCCCGATTCTCGCCCAATTTGTCTGCTACTGATGTGCGGATTAGCCGCAACTGCGGCTAAAACACTTACTTGGGCATCATCGTTTGTTACAGATCGTGGTTGACGTTTCATTTGTGGCTGAACACTTCCTGTCTCTTCAAATGACGTAACTATCCGACGAAAAGTCCGAACACTTGGATAATATTTTCCAGCCCGTTGGGCATTTTGATCACAATAGCCATACTTAAATACTATATCGACCTTTTCTGCAATTGTTAAACTGTCCATTTTAACACGAGTAATGTATCACGAAGCAAATACCGTCCGCACTGGCGAAATGTTACGCAAAACCCCACACTTGTACGTTTGTGACTATTACAGCGCCATTATCACAAAGCGACAAAAGTGTTCCAAATGAAACATTCATCTTTATTTACGTACTAGACGAATATGTAACAAAAATGTGGGTACATGTTTAAAAAAGCTGCAGTTGACATCCGTTTGACCTACGGTAGCTCCATCTAGCGGGCCAACCGTAGCCTCATCTGTTTTCCCCCTTCAAGCTAGAAAAGTTTTGTTCTTTGTAGTTTTTTCGTTTGATGCTTATTTCGTGAGATATTTGGTCTGGTCACTATCAATGGATCACCCTGTATGTATGATAAATTGATCAGACAGGAAGAGGATATAGAGGCTTTTGAAATGGGTTGCTACAGAAGAATGCTCGAGAATAGGTCGCGTCGGAAGTTCGAATCCTCCCTTGGGTGTGGATGTTTGTGTTGTCTTTAGTATAAGTACGTTCATAAGTAGTTTGTAAGTTTAGTGACTGATGACCCCACAGTTAAGTCCCATAAGCTGTACAAACATTTGAAAATTTGACTGAAGACCACAACAACATATTGAGGAGGCTACAAGATAGTCGTTCACAAGCATAAGTTAGTTTAAGTATTGTTAAGAAATTATAGAAGGTAACACAGTAAATTATGCCAGAATTTCTTTCTATCAGTTTTCACAATCCGCCTGAGATGTCTTGAATACCTTTATTAGGTCACGATCGGTTTCGCTCCGTTAAAGGTGCATCTTCAGGTATCTTCCTTAGAAAATGAGGTGGAAAAAATTATTATGACGTCCCAATGTTCATGTTGCATGCCGCGTTTTGTGGGGCCCCTACTTAAAGTTCTTAAAAAGTAAATATGTATGTGACATCATTAAGAGAACGTTTATAGGCTTGAAGACACTATTGGTTAAATCAAGTCCACTTCCTAAAATGCTTTATTAGATTGAACGTTGGGAGCGTGTTGTCTCCCCTGAATCTGAAGTAAGAACTGGTTGACGCGGTTTGTAGTCGAAAGTCTGTATTTTGACACACTCACTTGCCAGCGGTAACTGAGGTCAGTAAGACATGTTACTGTGTACTGTACTCAAATGTTCAAATGTTTGTATAGCTTATGGGACTTAACTACGGGGTCATCAGTCCCTAAACTTACAAACTAGCTAATACAAAGGACGGCACAAATATCCATGCTCGAGGGGGGATTCGAACCCCCGACTGTAGTGGCCGTGCACACCGTGACTGGAGCGCCTCAGTCCCCTCGGCCACCGCGGCCGCCTGTATTGTACTGAGTACACAGTCACATGTCTTATGGACCTCAGTTACCGCCAGCCATCGAATATGGGACAACTCCTTAAATAGTTCAACTACAATCAGCGAAGCCGCTATGCCGATGAGTGCAACGTGAAAGCATCAGTTTCACTTCATCAGTTTCCCTTCATTGCCACAGCTCACTGATATGGTGACCAGTATGGGAGATGTTCCACAGTGACTCCATCTTTAAGGACGGTAATACTTATTCAGCACTATTACACTTATGAATGTATTAAATGATACTATTTGTTCACTACCGATCTAATCTTCAGCTTTCTTCTACAGCACCAAATTTCAAAACCTTTTATAATCTTTTAGACTCTACTCCTTTCTTTCCCGTACAATGCTACACCCCAGACAAATGCCTTCAGAAAGGACTCCGTAACATTTAAATTAATAATAGCTTCTGTATAATGCCGTGCCGCGGTGGAGTGACCGAGCGGTCTAAAGCGCCTCGCGTTACTCGCCGTCGGAGGTTCGAGTCTTCCCTGGGGCATGGGTGTGTGTGTGTGTATGTGTGTGTGTGTGTGTGTGTGTGTGTGTGTGTGTTGTCCTTAGGTTAGTTTACCTTAGTTTAAGTAGTTTGTAAGCTATGTACTGATGACCACGCAGTTTGGTCCGATAGATTTACAAACATTTGAACATTTATAACGCCGCAGTGATGGCACCCCAAAAGAAGACACAGTGTTAACGTCTATTTATTCAATGCTGAAATGTTTGTAATCCTGAGAGACCAAAGTGCTCACGACATCAGTTTCTAGAATAACAAACTACTTATCCTAAGAACGACACATACACACCAATTTCAGAGGGAGGACTCGAACCTCAGGCAGGAGCGGCCACACAATCCGTAACACAGCGCCCAGACCGCGCGGCCATTCCCGTGCGGCTCCGTCATTTAAGTCCTTTGTGTTAAAAAGAGATTATTTATAAACTCCCTGTAGTAGTGAATAAAATAATGCATACTGTAAATGCAGCGCTATAAGTAACTGCCGGCGAAATAATTTTAGAGGACAAATAATACTAACAGATTTGGATGATACCTAATACGGCATTTGCGTAGATATTTTTCATAATTGGTTAACTATTATCTCGAGTAAATGCAAAAAAGAAGAAAATGTGCAACTAACCAAAATTTACGTAATATTTCGTTTGCCGGCCTTGGTGGCCGAGGGGACTGAGGCGCTCCAGTCACGGTCTGCACGGCCACTACGGTCGGGGTTTCGAATCCCCCCTCGGGCATGGATATTTGTGCCGTCCTAGTTCGTAAGTAGTTCATAAGTAGTTTGTAAGTTTAGGGACTGATGACCCCGTAGTTAAGTCCCATAAGCTTAACAAACATTTGAATATTTCGTTTCCTGGACACTGTATGTGCAGAGGTTTCACAAACTTTTATGATAATGTAAATAACGTTGTCGAGGAAGCGTTTATGAAATTAAACTTTCTGCAAATGACTAAAGGTAGTATTAGCATGATCTCAAGGACATAATCGGAAGGCCAGATAAAACTTCTCCAGTTGTTCGCATTATCGATCTATGACCGGATTGTTAAAACTTGTTAATTTAAAGAAGAACAGTCAAACTGTCAGCTCTGTGTTGCGTTAGTTTTCTTCTGCGCACTTATAGTATCACGACCTTTACGTCTCGGAAGCAAAACATAAATATCAACTTGGCACGCGCCACATAACTTCTTCATTTGCAGTTATTTACATTTTTAACGCAACGTTTCAAACTGGTTAAAACCAGTTCTTGCGTACTGATACCGATATCTTACAGTATTTTTAGAATTTTACGTCGCCTCATTGGCTTTAGCATGAGAAGTTTTGCGGTCCAGTAAACACGAACGGCAGCGTGACTGATAGCCTTTTATCAACCTTCGATGCCTTCTTTAATGGTTTCTTTACTGGCGTCCATCTTTTTGACAGGAACAAATGTCTTCTTCCGTGGTTTTTCTTTTAGTAAATAGAATGAGAACGCTGGGACTAAACATCCAAAAGAAATTTACTTCCTCTGCCGCTAGCGTACGCCAGTGACTCACGGGAAGTAAGCGATTCAGGCTACGTTTAAGGCTCAGAAGATGACATTAATACAAGGGTACTGCTTCAGCACCCTGATGCAGTGACTGATGTCGCCTTCCAGCCCAAAGCCGCTATTGTTAGTAACCGAAGTAAATCATGTAACCTGTACTGAAAAGTCAAAGAAACCGGTACACCTCTCTTATTTTGTAAGGACGCCGTGACCACAAAGAACTGCTGCAACATGGCGTGGCGTGGACTAATGTCTGCAGTAGTACTGGAGAGAATTGACACCAGATATCTTTCAACGGCCATTCATAAACCAGTAACAGTACAACACGTTGCACGGCATGCCAAATATACTCATTAGACTAATGTTGATGTCTGGCTAGTTTGGTGGTCAGTGGAGGTGGTAGAAGAGTGTTGCTGGCGCCACTCTGTAGCAGTTCTGGACATGTGGGGTGTCACATTGTTCTGCTGGAATTGTCGAGTCGCTGGTAATGCACAATTGACATGAAGGGCGACAGGTGATAAGGCAGTACATGTCACCCGTCACTGTCGTCTCTAGACGTATCTGTAGCCCCATACCGCTACAACTGCACACGCTCCAACAAAGCGCCTCCACCAGCCTGACCAGTATCCTGCTGACAATCAGAATCCGTGGATTTTAAAGCCATTGTGACCTTTTTTCGACCCTTACTGTGTTACAATAATTAACAACGTAATTGAATTTTCCCTTACCAGTCACCATGCATACGTTGTTGTTGTGGTCTTCAGTCCGGAGACTGGTTCGATGCAGCTCTCCACCCTACTCTATACTGGGCAAGCCTCTTCAACTCCACATAAGAACGACAATCTACATCTGTCTGAATCTGCCTACTGTATCCATCTATTGGTCTTCCTCTGCGGTTTTACCCAAAACACTTCCCTCCAATGCTAAATTCACGATTCCTTGATGTCTAAGAATAAGTCCTACCAATCGATCCCTTCTTTTAGTCAATGTATGCCACAAATTCCTTTTCTTCCCAATTCTGTTCAGTACCTCCTCATTAGTTACGCGATCCACCCAGCTAATCTTCAGCATTCTTCTGTAGAACCACATTTCGAAACCCTCTATCCTCTTCCTGTCCACACTGTTTATCGTCCATGTTTCACTCCCATACAAGGCAAGACTCCACACGAATATCTTCAGAAAGGACTTCCTTAGGTTAAATCAATATTCGATATTAACAAATTTCTCTTTTTCAAGAACGCTTTTCTACCCATTGACATTCTGCATTTTATATCCTCTGTACTGTACCACATTTGTTATTTTACTGCCCAAGTAACAAAACTCATCTATCTCCTTTATTGTTTCGTTACCTAATCTAATTCCTTCAGCATCACCTGATTTTCTTAGACTGCACTCCATTACCCTAGTTTTTCTCTTGTTAATCTTCATCTTATAAGCATCTTTCAGCACACTGTCCATTCCGTTCAACTGCTCTTCCAGGTTCTTTGCTGTCTCTGACAGAATTACTATGTCGTCGGCAAAACGCAATGTTTTTAATTCTTCACCCTGAACTTTAATTCCATCTCCAAATTTCTCCTTGTTTCACTTTATAGCTTACTTCGCGTTTTGATGTTTTTTGCCTGTTTGGTCAATGTATACAGCAGTTTATTTATTTAAGCTGCATGTTTCGAGGCATGTGCCTCATTTTCAGTCTGTTTGTCACACACATTTGCAACCAAAAACAATTTGAGGCAGAAGTTCATTCATGACCTAACAGAACGTACAGATAAAATTAATAAATCAGGAGTTCATAAAACACTTGCAACCAGTGCAACAAATACTACATTGGCCAAACAGGCAAAAACTTCAAAACACGATTCAAAGAACATATTGACTGTTTCAGACTAGACAAACACCACAAATCAGCCATAGAAAAACACATATACGAAACAGGACACAGCTTTAAAGTACACAATGACATCGAAATTCTGCATACTCTACAAAAACGCTGGAAAATGAACATCTTGGAGGATATGGAAATATTTGCCCATATGAAAAACGACAGCAATGGAATCCTGAATGAAATGACTGAATTCAAGAATTCCCATTTCTTCAGCGACTTTACCTCTTTACAGTCAAAAATAATCCATTAATTTCTGTTTCTTCAACAACTCCATTCCTACACCATCAAAATAGTTCAAGGTTTCCCAATTACCTAGGAGCTTTTCGATTTCAATGTTAAATAAGAGCATTTAAATTTATGAAGTTTTCTCTATTCACTGCACTTTATACCTCTAGGATGTAAGTCTGTATGATATATTTATTATCATATTCACAGAATATATGACTTCAACTGCGAATGGACAAAGCCGTAAATGTGTACCCAACCGAGATTTGAACCCGGGTCTCCTGCTTTCTATGCACTTGCGATGACGTTCACACCACTGGGGACACAGTAATCACCGCACCTCCAAGGACTACCTAAGCACGCCTACCGTCACACACAAATTTGCAGCTCTCAGTACTGAAACTTGTAGTCACTATGTACTAATTCCCGCAAGAGTAAGGGCTCCAAACTTGCCCACCCCTCCCCACTAACGAAAGGATCATTGCCTGTTGGCATTGCCTGTTGGCATCATTGGCATATTTTCGTAACTGCCCAGAAAGGAGGAGACCCGTGTTCGAATCCCGGCTGGGTACACATTTACAGCTTTGTCCATTCGCAGTTGAAGTCATATATTCCGTGAATATGAAAACAATAACAACTGCAGGATCAGAAGTGACATTTGCTCTTTCGGAATGACGCCACACACATACATATATTGTATTTAAACTATATATGTATATATTCTGTTTAAATACAACTGTTGCAAAACACACCATAATGCCACAAATCTACTCTATTAAGTAACAGCAAGACCAGCAGAAGACAAAGAAGACACTCCAAGCGGTTCTCGACGCTAAACATCGATATATCGATACTAAACCGGTCGAAACAATCCTTTCTTTTGACCGGCATCTTCTTTACATTGTCAGCTGTGTTGACAGTGAAATCGTGTGTCTAAATGTTATGTGATGTGACCAGCAAGCCAAGAAGTGCTACAATTATGCCTCCAGACATCAGCAGAAGAAGAATGCTGCTTCACATAAAGATCGTGAGTTAATAATATAAACTTTCGTAATCAAACGAAATTTCAGGACACAGAAACTTCATCTCAAAAATTCTCATTTGTGTTTTCATAGGTCTATTGCAACAGAACGCAATAATGTAATATAATATACATACAGTGATAGTTTTGTGTATGCCAAATGTCCTGAAGCTTAAATAAACATGTAGCTTAAATAAATAATTTTAACAGCTATATGCATTGTGACTGGTAGCGGAAAATTCCATTTAGCCTGTTAATTAAGGGTCCATGGATTCATGAGGCTGTATTTACACCCGTATGCTTCCATATACTCGATATACTCGTCAGAGCAGGCAACGTTTCCAGTCATCGAAAGTACAAGAGCGGTTTTGGCGGGCCCAGACAACGCGTGAAGCTGTGCGTCTCGCAGTCGGTAAGGCGTAAGCGATTTCGGAGATTTGATATTTTAACGGATTCCCGATATTCAAGCTGCATTTGTGAAGTGTTAGTTCGGGAAAAATCCCCACCTCATCTATAGGTCGGAGATGCTGTGTCCCATCCATCTCTCAAGCCCGCTTATAACACCACGACTGCAGCGCCGTCCTCTGAGGGTTTGGTGTGTGTTCGCATACGCATCACTATACCAAATTCTTTGGATCTTCTTTGTATTATGCCTTTCAAAGCAGCTAATTCTGTTAAACTGACTAGCTGATGACTTCAATATACGAAAAAGAAGAGACACGTTGCCTTGGCAGGCAACACGGTAATATTTCGTATGTAGGGTATTTTCTTTCTCTGAGCAATTATCCCTTAACTCACCCCCGCCCCGCCCCGCCCCTCCCCCCCACTCACACACACAACGAAAGTGTTTAAAAAAAGTGCGAAAGTGTGTCCAGCATATGGCTGGCAAATCCTTTTTACCTTGTAACAGTGCGGTGAAAGTGGAGATGGGTGCCATTTGATAGTTGGTGATGGCTCCGAAAAGTGTTGAGGATGGTTCGTTTTGGATAAGAATGCTCCTGTCCACAAAACGAACGCCATTTTATCGTAAGAATATACAATGTACAACCTAAATCCTTTCCAAGGTCATCGGGATGATCTATGATACCCGTTAATCAGGAGATCAGTACGTACAACAGACACTCATCGTGGTTCAGTAAAACTAAACATATCCGCATTTTACAGGTATAATTTTTTTTTTTGAAAAGCCTTTGATGGAAATTAACAGGAGTACTAACAGCATAAGGTTTGTTATACATACGATTGGTTCCTTCCCAGAGACGTACGAAATGTCAGCAGTTTTCCGCCTTTGTAGTGTACGAATGCTTATATTTCTGCATGTATGGCGTCGCTGCTGTTAAGAGTTATATCATTAAAAAAACCTTGTGGTCAAACCATGCAATAGTATCAATGAAGCAGGCGAATGAAATGACCATTAAGCAGGTAGGCGGTGATCTGTCTTAAATTTCTCAGTGCGACTGGTTAATAGTAAGCTTTGTGGTATCCGTCCAGTTGTATTTCGGCTACTGATCCATAAATGAAAACAGTAATTTTCCAGACACCCGAAAGCTCACTCTTGATTAAACTGTGTGGCTTTCAGGTGAATACGACTAGTTGCCTTAACCCTCTAAAAATCACTGCATTTAAAATACGGTCGTTTGATAATAGAAGGTATATCCAACATTGCTGTAGATGTAAATAAATTTAAGGATTCAACACTAGCCCAGATGTTTTCGTGTTAAGGAGATGATTGATTTTATATCCTCGAAGGATAATTCTTAACTGTATCTCAGTTAATGCCAGACATCGTGCGTGACTAGAGTTGTTGCAAGGCTATTAAAAATATTTTTGTAGCCGTCACACTCTGGCTTAGAATAGCATTATTTAGTCCGAAAAGTGTTATTTTACTTTATCCCTCTCCCTATCTATTCTTTGCACTAGCTGCAGCATTTGTTTCCATCGGAGCGGTACTGCCGTTACATGAGCGCCCTCTATCGAATTTCGCGCCCTCTACTTTATACACATCCCAAAAGGATCTCCTCGTGGCCAAGATTTATGTGGCTGAAGTGTCCTGTGGAAACACAATGTTCAGCAATGGCCGATTTACTGGGCTGCGAAAGATGGCTGTGACGGTCTTGTTCCACACGCCTGTGTTGAAGCGAATCAAACTTGAATCTTATACGAATCTTATACTTAAATCTTATACGACCTTCTAACTTTGCACGATGATGAGTAAACAGATAAAGCCAAAATATAATTTTAATACAATAATCATTATACGTTGTCGAGATATGATTGGAACATTGGAACGTGCAGAGACTCTTTGGACTACCAGATAATGTTCGAATTAAGAGTCAACAGTATTTTGTCAGTTAATTATGGTTTTGTTTTTTATACGCCAATTTCAGAGATTTTTTATATATGTACAGAACAGTCATCGTAAAGATGACAAGTATTTTCGTGAAAAAGATGGAGAGATTATCTTTTTTTTTTTTTAATGAAAAAGCCGTTTTCTTGCCGCACCGTATTCTTGCCGCAGTTTATTTATTTTAACTAGACGCGTCTGGCCTTCTTTTACTTCAAGACATTGTCAGTAGTTTCTAGAAATTATGGATTTATTTTTTAGATTTTATATTAATAAATTATAAAAAGCTTAAGTCTTTTCAAATAAATAAATGGTTACTTAACGGTTTTTTGTTTTGAGAGTTTGGGCTTTGCTTTTCTTCTTGTATGGTCAGACACTGAAGTCTCACAATTCTTCCATTAATGTAATTCGTTGTTTATTTTTTTACTATTTTATCTGCCTGACACTCTTACAGCTGTAACTCTTCCCAACATTCGTTTTGCATGTGTTGCTGACTTAACTGTGTGTATCTTGACTATCCACGTCAGGTGTGTGTGCCTTTACGATGGAGTAAGGTCTTTTTCTTTTCTTTGACTCCTTCCTTTCTTGCGTCCGAATACGCGCGCGCGCGAAAACGCCCGCCCATGCGTGTGTCTGTGTGTGTGTGTGTGTGTGTGTGTGACGCAATCCCTGTTAGATGTAGAAATTTAGAGACCTTCTAAGTCACGACACTCGTCGGCTACAACAGAAAATCAGCTATGGTAAAATAAAAGAAGGAAACCAGAATGAATAATGCTCCTACTCCAGCACAACAAAATGTGAATATGTCATGGCCAAGGTCAAGGATATACAAGAGGAAAACAAACTCTAAGACTTTTCTGGTAGTTTCAGAAACATTTAAACAAAGACTCTTAACATATTCGCACTTTTATTTTTACGATTTAGCCTTAATAGACCAGGGCACTGAGTTCTCGAGGGGCGTGTATCTGTAACAGCCAACAAATATTCTTGAACGGGTATGATGCATCCTCAACTTCTATGGCACTAATTGTTCTCGCTATCGGCAGCGTTAACATATGCAATGTCCGCCTTCGTAGCACAGCGGTAGCGTCGCTGACTACCACGCAGGTGGTCCGGTTTCGATTCCCGGCAGGGGACTGGGTGTTGTGTGTTGTCTTAATCATCATCATCAACTCATCATCATTGGCACGTAAGTCGCCCACGCGGCGTCGAATAAAAAGACTTACACTAAAGCGGCCGAACAAACCCGCAAGGTTTCTCCCGGCCAAGAAAGCCACACGCTCATTTCCACACATGCAATAATCTATACGCAGAGGTCTGCGAGGATGCGGACATCCGCAGTATTTCTTACTTTGTGGATAAAATTGTAAGCAACGCGGATATCCGCGTGTTATATGCG
The DNA here is from genome assembly GCA_026315105.1 of Locusta migratoria. Taxonomy (NCBI): domain Eukaryota; kingdom Metazoa; phylum Arthropoda; class Insecta; order Orthoptera; family Acrididae; genus Locusta; species Locusta migratoria. The sequence continues at coordinate 309,968,410 of CM048746.1, forward strand.
GATAAAGAGCGAGGTATCTGCCCAGTACGTCTGTCGAAATGTTAGCCGAAAACTTCAGGCCTGTGGACATTCTTGGAATCCTTGCAGGCCCCAGGTAGAGCGGAAGTCTGTTGCCCTCAACCACAGAGTAACATATATTTGTCTGTGCCTCATCCCCTGGCCACAGCGGACGTAGCTGTACCCGAGGGACCTGCGCCTAGTCCGTTTACGCGACTGTCTCTGCGGTCTGTCAAGTGCTTTCTGGATGGCAAACCGGCCCACTGCCCACCAGAGGTGCCGTGCCAAATTTCCGTTGCCTTCAGTTAGCGCTATGTAGTGACCAAGTGACACTGTATATCGTTGTGAATACAGTGACAGTTCTTTCTTAAAATGAACATGACCTCAATGGATACTACACCGTCTAAAGTGAAAAGAGGTGATTTGACATTAGTGAAGAAAAACAAAAATGAAATTGTCAATTTGGAAAAAAAAAATTGAATACGTATTTGATGGTAAGGAAAAGATCAACGATATAGTGGCTTGTTTTGCGTGTAAAAAAAGTATATTCTTCTCTGGACGCAAAAGTGGAACTTAAAATTTGTTGAAATATTAGTGTGAGTCAGCAGGACAAAGTAGTGTAATGAATTACTTACACCCCTTCATCGACTGTTGCCTCAAAGAAGGAATACGTGCACAAAATGTTATTAAAATCGGTCCAGTGGTTTTGCAGGAGATGTGTAACATTTACCGCGCATTTCATTGTTTATTATGTCATAGCTCTTGAACTGTGTGTCTTACAGTCATTTAATCATGTCAATATCTCTCGCGAAACTGCAAGCAATATGTTGGTGAAGTTTCCTCGCAACCGAATGACCGGTACAGCCACGCATAAAATACGAACAAACATACAAACAAACATTCATGTTTATGTATTAGATAAATGGTGACGGAAGTAATAAAGTTTTACAATAGCATTTTATAGCATCTTTCATAATCAGATACGGTGTATAGTGAGAGTAACGTATTTAGGAAAGTACACAATGTTAGACTGTATAGGCTGGCCGTAGCTGCAGCCGACATTGTCTCTTTTGCTGACAGTTACCAGTAGACGTAGACGGCAGTTTTAACACTTGAAATGATATGCTTTGTTTTGAGTCAGATAACCTATTGTACTTTAATATGGGGAAAATATAGTGCCCCTTTTGTAAAACTCTGAAAGAACCGGTTTTTTTTATGTAAGCACAGTAACATTTCTTCTATGCCGATCAGTTTTAACGACGGTAATTTGAGAAGATGCCTGTATTAAACAGCTGACGTAGTGCTCCGACCACACGGGCTCCGAAGTGCTACTGTGTGTGTAAGGAGCACCAATGTTTTCCTGTTTGGAATAGCCTGTTTTGAAATAGTTATAGAACATTTACCGTGATTCGAGAAGTCAAAAGTAGTTAAGTTGTCGCAAAGACGACACAGTAGACCTAACAATATCATTACATTCCTTGGTTTTAAATACTGCTGTTATTATTACCCATTCAAAACTTTAATACCTGCCGATGCGGATAACGAACTTGCGGATGCGGATAAAGTTCCGCGGATGCGGTTGCGGATATGGGCCTTGCGGATGTGGTGCTGATGCGGATAACAGTTTTCTTATCCGCGCAGACCGCTATCTATACGTGACTGCGTCTTGCCACGAGAACCGTTTTACTTGGTCAATTCATCGGACATCCAATTCTGCCCAGTGATGGATTTAGATAATGCTGTTGCTTTCAGAGAATAGGGACACAAGTGACACTCTTTCAGGAAGCTTTAAGTCGAAAACTTGTCTTGTTAATGCTACGCACCATTAACACTGCATGTAGGAAATAAGGTGTCTGTCCACACTTCCATTAAGAAAACCAGTTGTGCTACTTTTATCAGAGACATAACTGTGAAGCAAGCAAAAGCCACACAGTGGACCGCAGATCAGGAACCTTTCACTGCTCTGCGGAAACATAATTCTACGTCTTTTATCGGCAGCGGCTTCGTACTTCACTGAAATATTTAAGAGCACGTACTAAAGTTCGGTGCCATAGACAGTGAGGGCTGGCGTTAATAACTTCGACGACACACCATTTCTTCTTTGTACTGTAATTCACTGAGTACATACAACGAAGAACCGAGGAAACTGTTACATCTGCGTAATATCGCATAGGGGCTACGCGAGCACGCAGAAGTGCCGCATCACTACATGATATGGAGCACTAATGTCTCAAGTACTGCTGGAGGAAACTGACACCATGCATCCTACAGGGCTGTCAATTAATACGTAAGTGAAGGAAGGGGCGGTGATCTCTTATGAACAACACGTAGTAAGGCATCACAATATGCTAAATAATGTCCACGTCTGGGGACTGAGGTGAGTACCAATCCATTCTTCGAAAACCGCACATCAATCGCACTTTCCGTTTCCGCAAGCCGCGGTGGAGTAGCCGAGCGGTCTAAGGCGCCTCGCTGCGGAGAGCGCGGTTGCTCGCCGTCGGAGGTTCGAGTCCTCCCTAGGGCATGGGTGTGTGTCTTGTCCTTAAGTTATTTTACCTTAGTTTAAGTAGCGTAGCGTAATGGGCAAGAAATTAGTTTGTGATGCAGGAACATCTTAGACGGTGGTTCGAAACTTTCCGGAGCGCTCGGTCAGAGGTTTGCCGGCGTGGTAGAGCAGCGTGTATGAGAGCTCAACGCCCTCTGTAACAAAATAAATTGAGTGAACGACGAAACGATCAAAATTAAGCAAAATAAACCAACGTCCACAAAGGACCGATCAAACCGAAGAACCGATGAAAAGAGAGAAAAAGAAAGAGGGCTCAACGCCATCTGTACTTAAAAAACTGAGCAAAATTCTCGATAAATAACCCACAACGAACATGAACAAACGACCGCAAAGCATCGCTCTACCTGAAGAATAAAATAATAATAAAAGAAAGAAATTAAAAATATAAATAAAACATAAAAAACCGGCAGTGGCAATTATTTTCATCTTGTTTGCTAAAAGATTTTCGCACACTCATGCTAACTGAACACAACTATATCCTGCAAGATTCTGAGCTGTTCAAAGGTAACAGCGCTTTCTTTGAAAAGCGCGCCGGCCGCGGTGGCCGAGCGTTCTGCGGCGCGCGAGTCACGGTCTGCACGGCCACTACGATCGGGGGTTCGAATCCCCCCTCGGCCATGGATGTTTGTGCCGTCCTTAGTATTAGCTAGTTCGTAAGTAGTTTGTAAGTTTAGCGACTGATGACCCCGTAGTTAAGTCCCATTCACTCTACAAACATTTGAACATTTTTCTGAAAAGTGCATTTGTTCTATTTTGTGAACATATGAAATATATACCAACGAATTGCGAACGTAGACATTCTTATCACATGTATACAACTGGGGATATACTTTTACAATGACTGTAGTAAATGACGTAATGATAATAGTAACTTCGTATATAGCTTACGTACTAGAGCTTTGTGGAATTTGGTATTACCACACTTATTCCATTTGTTATTTCAGCTGTAAAAGAAAAGGTAGTGAAGGTTTGAAACAGAGTATTTGCTCTATTATATTTTCAGAACAATGTAACATGAAGCAAGTCATATCTGAACTACAGAAAAGAATATACAATCTATGTTAATAGCGTCCATAGCAACCATGCTAAAGACAAACATTTTAGTAGATGCAGTGAGTCTAATTAATGACTTTCAACATATTGCATTAATAGTGAATTGCTTAGAAAAAAACAGGTAATTTGTTGCAATGTATACACTTCCCTTCCATTTTATTAAGAAACGACAGTTGCCATAGAAATCTAGGACTCCATTTATATATGAAACTACCAGTATCTGCACCATAGACCATAGATAGTATAGACTGCGCGTGACGTCATTATACTGAAACCAACATCTAAGTCACGTGACTCGGGGCAGGATACCGTTTTCATCATTACGAGTAATGGGAAACATAGCTGAGAGTTGCAGTTCTTATTCTTTTTAGTGGAAACTAAGCGTATATTTGAACAATGAAACGTATTAGCGTATTCTTATTACATCTTTAGATGTAAAATTGGCGTCAGTTCTCTGCAATTCCAAGAGTTAATGTGACAGCTACAGTTTTTACATGCGTCTATATGAAACGTATCGCCAGTATTTTTACGAACAACAGAACTACATTGTTGTCGTTGTACTGTGAGTCTTTTAGTCTACATTTTACACAGGAGTAGAAGATCAAATATCAATTTGAAAGGAGCATCAGCTTCCTTACTATTCCACAACAATATATGTAAAATATTTCGTTGTGGTTCTATAAGAAATGAAATCTGTTTGCATCCATAATGTCCGATTTTAACAAAATAGAACCGTTTATATTTTAAAACTTTTGACACAGACCGTGTTGCCAAAAAGTAAAACAACCAAAGTACTGGCTGTTTACATTAAATAATAGAGTAGTGATGAAACATCATCGATGAACTAGCCAAGAAGTGACTTCATGTGGAAAATAAAGTCTGTAAGAACGCTTAGTTTTGTATAACGTTATTGAAAGAAGATTTTCAGCAGAAATGACTTACTTGCTGACATATAAACTTGCTCAAGAGCAGCTTAAAGTATTTTCCCGTCGATAATCACATTCATAGGTTACAAAAAGTAAAAGATTCATAGGGTAACACGAACACCGAGGATATTTAATTCTGTTGCTTCTAAAAATAACTGACAATACGGTACTTTGCACCTGGGCACATGTAAACACGACAATCACTGCATTAATATTAACAATATGATGAAATTACGTTACCATTACTGCTAGCTGTGTAATAGGAATGCGTGAAGTCGTTTTATTGTTAGAATCAACGCTTGATATCACCTGTAAATGAGGAGAACTGTTGCTCAAAATGAGGAAATCTCGGTCACGTGACTCGGGGCAATTTTAGATGTTGGTTTCAAACCACAACACGGCATAGATAGGGACATACGCAGTCTATGTTATCTTTGGTCTATGATTTGCACATTGTTTAGAATGTGTATTATTGCAGAAATCTAGGACTCCATTTATATATGAAACTACCAGTATGTCCACATTATTTATAATATTCATTATCACAGTATCCTCCCCGTTGCTTCACAAGACCAGTGTTCAGTTCGTTGTTACATATTTCACGGCATGTTCACGAAATAAAAGAAACGAAGGAGCACTCTTACATCTACACAACATTGCAGAAGATAGCTCTATTTAATTAATAAGAGTCCCGGAATCCCTTTTAGGAGCCTGGGCAAAAAAAAAAAAAAAAAAAAAAAAAAAAAAAAAAAAAAAAAAAAAAAAATGGTATCGGCGAGTTTCAAACTAACGGTCACATGCATAACAACGTAATGCACTACCCACTACACCACGGCGAACCACTAAGACATTATGCACTAATTCTTGTAGGCCTACTATCGCTGGCCGTTGCTAACAGCTAAAATGACATATTTAGACACTAGGTTATAATTTATCGTACTATGAACGATGTGCTTTTCTTAATTCTTCAGTGCACCACACTTTGAAATGACAACGCGTAAGTTATAATAAGAAAAACATAAAATACAGGAAGAAGATGGCGTATGCCAGAGAGAATTCTGGGCGAGAAATCTCACGTGACATTTCATGACGCCTGGTATACGTAAAATCAAGAGGCGGTGTCAAATCGCCATTATTTTTGCAAGTATCTCTGTAATGGTGCGAGTTACGAAAAATACATAAGAGAAGAAAGTTGTAGAGAATTTTCTTCTCTACAAATTCGGTTATTCAGTTTTAGTGACAGATGAACGGTTTGTTGGCAATTACAAATACATTACAAACGGCTTTTTTTAATGTTACTGGTATATTTTTTGTCCGAAAATTTGACAAAGGCTGGTTCTGGTCTCTAACAGCCAAATATTATGTCTGTAAATTTGGTGCCAATCGGTTGATCGGTTCGACCTAAGAAGTAGAAACAAGTTACTGACAGACAGACAGACATAAAGTCGCCGTTATTTTTGCGAATATCTCTGAAACGACGAAAGATATGAAAAAAAAACATAAGAGAGCAATGTTGTAGACATTTTTCTCCTCTACAGATTTGTTTATTCAGTTTTTGTGTCAAATGTACGGTTAACCCGTTATTTTCATTCACATATTGAGCTATCAAAAGGTAATCACAAAGGTCCACTTTTAGTGTTACTACCGTAACCTTAAGTGGGCCAAGAAACAATAGTCTAAATGTGAAATTTAAACTAATCTAAAACAATTATTAGTCCAAAATATATATCTGTTTGCATTAATCATGCCGCGGTTGAGTAGCGGAGCGGTCTAAAACACCTCGTTGCGGAGCGCGCGGTTGCTCGCCGTGGAGGTTCGAGTCCTCCCTGGGGCATGGGTGTGTGTGTTTGTCCGTAGGTTAGTTTACCTAGGTTTAAGTAGTTTGTAAGCTACGGACTGATGACCACGCAGTTTGGTCCGATAGATTTACAGACAGGCAGACAGTGTATTAATCATGAGAAGATCGATCAGGAATAGAATGTTGTTTTCCCTATATTCTTAGTTACGATTTATGACTGATCTGTATTCTTAATTTGTTCAGCGATATCTACGTAAATATGTAGAAACACAGCTGTAAGTCCCGTTAGCGAAAAAACACCGACTAAAAGTCATCATAGATGCAGATTTGACAAATACTTTCCTCTTTCATTCAATCTACGTAGGTACAAGGAATAGCCTAAAACTTTAATTTTGATTGAAATATGTCGAGCGAAGATGAGGATTGGTTTTAAGCCGCTCAGATCAACTTTTTCAACAATTCTCGATTGGTTTACTTCATGTCGATCGAAATAGTGGTACTACGAATACATTTTCATAACTGACATCTACAGCTGCATAAATACTCTGCAAGTCACAGAGGGTTCATCGAACAGCTTTTACGGTACTTCTCTACCGTTACATTCTCTAGTAGTGCGCGGGGAAGAAGGAACACCTAAACTTTTCCGTTTTTGATATGATTTCTCTTATTTTATTCTGATGAACGTAATAGAATGTAGATGGGTGTTAACAAAATATGTTCACATTTGGAAGAGAAAGTTGGTGAGAGAAGTTTCGCAATTAGATCTCACCGCAACAAAAACCGCCTTTCTTTTCTTGATTTCCGCCCCAACTCGTGCATCATTTCCTTTACACTTTCTCCTCTGTATAGAGATAATACAAAACGAGCTCTCTTCTCTGAATATCTATAAATTTGAATGTCTGTTCGGTGTACGTTTATCACGTCTGAACCCCAACACATAAAGAGCTAAAAATTTGTACAGTTAGGCTTTAGGCACGGTTTTATGCCAATCGGATACCTATTTATCCATTTATATTAATGTGAATGTCTGTTCGGTGTGCGATTATCACGTCCGAACGACAAGACGCAGAGACTTAAATATTTGTACAGTTACTAATTTATACCTAAGGTCTTAGGCACGTTTTGTAGCAATCTGATAGATATTTAGTAATTTGAAGAATATAACGCGAAATGCGGAACAATAATTACACTTTGAAAATTATATTTACTCTTTGAAAATGGTTTTATTGGTTGCATTATTGCTTGAGGGTTGATAATGATAAAAGGGTGGAGTATATTGGGATGGAAAGTTATCGGTGTGTGTGTGTGTGTGTGTGTTAATATTTCGCTCTGCACCGAAAACTACAAAACGCAAACGAATGGTCTGTGTGTAAATGTTGTCCAAGTGTTCAGTTGTACACCATAGCAGTTCCATGCCGATAGCTATAAGGGGGTGGAAGATATGGTGGTTGAAAGTCGTCAAATTAAAAAAAAATCGTACTGAAGGCCAGCGATGACGTTTGTGACTATAGCAAGGAGGTTACATACAGCCGTACGTGATGCCACAGACCATATCTTTGGTCTATGCGTGCTACAATGTCTTCAGCTCTTTCTCTGTAAGGATAAGCATACGAATAAGGAAATATAAGAATAAATAAATAAATCAGTAAAAAAGAAATTTCTTTTAATACATATCTTTAACGAAAATCGATTTGACGTTTCGCGCATTATCTATCATAATCAACCAACAAGCGAGCGGAGCCGCGAGTTTAACCTAGTATTCTCTAAAGCGTCCGTGAGTCTCACGTGGTGTGGATCCCACAACGCTCAGCAATACTGAGAGATTTATGTAATGCCACGTTGCTTTCCAACAGTAAATGGATAACGCAACTTTGTTAATTTTGTTAAATTATTCGTAGGTTATCGATTTGATAACTTGTGGCGAAAGAGAAATATTCTGTAACTTGTTTGTGTGAGGCCTGTAGCAGGGGAGAAAAACACGCATTCAGAGCTAGCGGCGACCGGTGGCACAGAGTAATATATTTGTCTGTGCCGGTGGCGAGCACGAGATTGGCTCTGTTATTCGGAGGGTCAGCGGTTCCCGGAAGACGCCTTACGGCCGAAGGCCACAGCAGGTAGGACTGGCGCGTGAGCCTTCCAAGTATCTGGCTGGCGCCACCGACGCTGGCGTCGTCTAGGCGGGAGCGTCTGGAGCAATACATCTCCATGAGCGGTGTACGGTGCTTTGAGAAGGGAGAGTTGAGACATTTGGCGCCGAGTTGGCGAATGCCAGGGTGGCCCCCTTTAGGACATTGTACGTCTCTGGCGTCAAGCTGGCGGGCGCCGCAATTATACAATAGCGAGGGAGTTGGCCGTTTGCTGGGAACAACTTGCGGCCGTGTTTTCGAAGGTGCCTGAAGGCCATCCGCCGCTACCGTGAGAACGCTGTACGTAAGGGCGAGGCCCGACCGGTGGAAACGCGGGAGAGCTGGCCATTGGCTGCTGTTTTACAGTAAGGGGGTTCGGCTGTCCGACTCCCGAACGCAAGCCGTGATTGGCCGTACTTTGGCGCCTCGCCGTGAATTGGCGTTTCAGTAGAGATAGGCGGAGCCTGAAGGTTTTGCAGAGAGGAGACGGAGATCTTAGAAGTGGAAAAGACTGGTGTTTGGGCAGCTGATGAGATCATACGCTTTTTCTACTGCTCCCAGTTTTATACTTGTCTTCGAGCAGCTGTACTTACAGTTTGTGATACAACCTTTGGAGTTGCTCCAAAACTTGTGCTAATTGCGCTGAGTATTGTCAAGCCGAGAGCAAGGCCAGCCTGCCTGATATTAGACGCACTGACGCGCTAATTGCCATTGTCACAGTTCTGCTGTCATCTCTGCCTACAGTACATTCGTGTATCACACGTAAATTGTCTGTAGTGGCACGACATAGCCCAACGAGTGGAATCGTAGGCACTAGGATCCGCCGGGAGCGAAGTTGGCTGACATTCGTTAAATATTGCTTCTGGAATAAGAAGCTGAATTACCTCCTGGTCCGCGACTTGCAGCTATCGACACTCGCAGCCGCCGCCCAGCCGTCGTGTTGCTGACATCGCCAGCGAGCACAGTTTTGGTACAGTATCGCGTGCATTTGTTAGTGTTTCAAGGGGTATTCACGTTTTCGGACTGTTGAAAACGTTAGGTAAACTCACAGAAATCTGGTCTCGGAATATTCCTCTCGATTACGCCACGGTCTCCTGTTAAATGTGGGTTGTCACCTAAGTGTTTAGAATCAAATACAATTTTCTTCGACTTACCAGTCACTTGCTGTATGAGTGTTTATACTGGTTTGTAAATTCGTATAATTTGTTCTGTGCTCAATTGCGTGTATCTTGCTTTCAACTCTGACGTTCATTTGACTTCAGAGAATAAAACGAGTCTAAACAAATTTCTTTACTCAAATCATTAAAATTAGTTAACCCCCCCCCCCTCCTTTACACAATTTTGGATGCGTTTTATTACTTTGAAACTAGAGGATGAAATAATTAAATGTTCGATGGTGGGTCAGCCACGCCTATCTTTTAATATCAAGTGAACAAACCATTTGCATATCGTCCTTTCTCTCCCCTACCTTACCTGTATTTTCCACACACCCACAAAATATACCTTTCAATACTTTAAAATAGGACACCCAAGTGTACTGCAAGCAGTTCCTTTAGTGGAACTGTTGAATTTTCTCATTGTTCTGCCAATAAAATGTAGCCTTTGGTTCGCCTTGCGTACAACGTATTCCATGTGTTTTTCCAATTTAAGTTGCTTGTAATTCTTATTCGTGTGTAGTTATTTGAATTTATAATCTGAAGATTTGACTGATTTATAGTGTAAATGAAGTTTAACGGATTTATTTTAGTGGTTATATTTGATAAATCCACATTTTTTATTATCATCCACCCTTTTCTAAAAGACTGTCTCTTAAATTGTTAATAAAGATAACGAACAGAAAGGGCCCTAGAACACATTCCCTGGGGAACGCCAGATATCACTTCTCGTTTACTCAATGACTTTCCGTCAATTACAACTTACCTGTCAGGAAATTGCGAATCCAATCGCACAACTGTGGCGGTATTCCTCAAGCATGCAATTCGATTAGAAGCCGCTTGTGAGGTACAAACGTCTTCCGGAAGTCTGGAAATATAGAATCGATTTGAGATCCCTTGTGGATAGCAATCATAATTTCTTGTTCAAATGTTTGTAAAGCTTATGAGACTTAACTGCGGGGTCATCATTCCCAAAACTTACAAACTACTTATGAACTACCTTATACTAAAGACGACACAAACATCCATGCCCGAGGGGAGGGGGGGGGATTCGAACCCCCAACGGAGAACGGCCTCGCACAATGGAACATAGCGCCTCCTCAATGTGCTCGGCCACTCCGCCGCGGCATAATTTCTTGTCTGTAAAGAGCTAGCCTACCCCCATGAACCACAGACATTGCCGAGGTGGGGTGGCTTGCGTGCCTCAACGATGCAGATAGCCGTACCGTAGGTGCAACCACAGCGGAGGGGTATCTGTGGAGAGGCCAGACAAACGTGTGGTTCCTGAAGAGGGGCAGCAGCCTTTTCAGTAGTTACAGGGGCAACAGTCTGGATGATTGACTGAGCTGGCCTTGTAACATCAGCTAATGTGGCTTTGCCACACAGCTACTGCGAACGGCTGAAAGCAAGGGGAAACTACAGCCGTTACTTTTCCCGAGGACATGCAGCTCTACTGTATGAACATATGATGATGGCATCCTCTCGGGTAAAATATTCCGGAGGTAAAATAGTCCCCCATTCGGATCTCCGGGCGGGGACTACTCAGGAGGATGTTGTCATCAGGAAAGACAATACTGGCATTCTACGGATCGGAGCGTGGAATGTTAGATCCCTTAATCGGGTAGGAAAATTAGAAAATTTAAAAAGGGAAATGGATAGGTTGAAGTTAGATATAGTGGGGATTAGTGAAGTTCGGTGGCAGGATGAACAGGATTTCTGGTCAGGTGAGTACAGGATTATAAATACAAAATCAGTTGGGGGTATCACAGGAGTAGGACTGATAATGAATAAGAAAATAGGAATGCGGGTAAACTACTATGAGCAGCACAGTGATCGCATTATCATTGTCAAGATAGATACGAAGCCAACACCAACAACAGTAGTACAGGTTTATATGCCAACTAGCTCTGCCGATGATGAGGAGATCGAAGAAATATATGAGGAGCTAGAGGAAATTATTCAGACAGTTAAGGGAGAGGAAAACTTAATTGTTATGGGAGACTGGAATTCGGTAGTAGGAAAAGGAAGAGAAGGAAAAATAGTAGGTGGATATGGACTGGGCAGGAGGAATGAAAGAGGAAGTCGACTGGTAGAATTTTGCACGGAACATGATTTAATCGTAACAAACACATGGTTTAAGAATCACAAAAGAAGGTTGTATACGTGGAAGAGACCAGGAGACACAGGAAGGTATCAGATAGATTTTATAATGGTAAGACATAGATTCCGGAACCAGGTCCTAAACTGCAAGACATACCCAGGGGCAGATATAGACTCTGACCATAACTTGTTAGTCATGAACTGTAGGCTGAAACTGAAAAAACTGCAGAAAGGTAGGAAAATAAGGAGATGGGACTTAGATAAATTGAAGGAATGTGAAGTTCTGGAGAATTTCAGAGGGAGATTTAGGCAACAATTGACAGAAACAGGGGGAAATAAAACAGTAGAAGAGGAATGGGTAGCATTGAGAGACGAAATAGTGAGGGCAGCAGAGGACAAAATAGGTAGGAAGGCAAGACCAACAAAAAATCCTTGGATATCACAGGAAATACTAAATTTAATAGATGAAAGGAGAAAATATAAAAATGCAGTAAATGAAACAGGCAAAATAGAGTACAGACGACTAAAAAATGAGATTGACAGGAAGTGCAAAATGGCTAAGCAGGAGTGGCTAGAAGCCAAATGCAAATCCGTAGAAGAATGTATAAGAAGGGGAAAAGTAGATACCGCCTACAGGAAAATAAAGGAGACGTTTGGGGACAGGAAGGGCAGCTCTACGAATATCAAGAACTCGGATGGGAAACCAGTTCTCAGCAAAGAAGGGAAAGCTGAAAGGTGGAAAGAGTACATAGAGCAGCTCTACAAAGGAAATGAACTTAGAGACGATGTTGTAGGAAGGGAAGAGGAAGTAGATGAAGATGAAATAGGAAATACTATACTGAGAGATGAATTTGACAGAGCCTTGAAAGACCTAGGTCGGAACAAGGCCCCAGGAGTAGATGACATACCCGCAGAGCTATTAAAGTCTCTGGGAAAACCAGCCATGACAAGACTATTTGAACTGGTGTGTAGGATGTATGAGACAGGCGAAATACCGTCAGACTTTAAGAAAAATGTAATAATCCCCATTCCAAAAAAATCAGGCGCAGACAGGTGTGAAAATTATAGAACCATCAGTTTGATAAGTCATGGTTGCAAAATTTTAACACGAATTATCTACAGGAGAATGGAAAAGCTGGTAGAAGCTGACCTCGGGGAAGATCAGTTTGGATTCAGGAGGAACGTAGGAACCCGGGAGGCAATACTCACTTTACGTCTTATCTTAGAAGATAGATTAAGGAAAGGCAAACCTACATATTTAGCTTTTGTAGATTTGGAGAAAGCTTTTGACAATGTTGACTGGAATACACTCTTTCAAATTCTGAAGTCAGCAGGGGTAAAATACAGGGAAAGGAGAGTTATTTACAACTTGTACAAAAGCCAGATCGCAGTTATTAGACTCGAAGGGCATGAAAGGGAAGCATCAGTTGGGAAGGGAGTAAGACAGGGTTGTAGCCTTTCTCCGATGTTATTCAATTTGTACATCGAGCAAGCGGTGAAGGAAAGCAAGGAAAAATTTGGAATAGGGATTAAAGTTCAGGGGGAAGAAATAAAAACATTGCGTTTTGCTGATGACATTGTAATTCTATCAGAGACAGCAAAGGACCTGGAAGAGCAGTTGAATGGAATGGACAGTGTGTTGAAGAGAGCGTATAAAATGAACATTAACAAGAGCAAAACAAAAATAATGGAATGCGGTCTTAGAAAATCAGGCGATGCTGAAGGAATTAGATTAGGTAACGAAACAATGAAGGTGGTAGATGAGTTTTGTTACTTGGGTAGTAAAATAACATGCGATGGTCGTAGTACAGAGGATACAAAATGCAGAATGGCAATGGGAAGAAAAGCATTTTTGAAAAAGAGAAATTTGCTAACATCGAATATTAATTTAAGTGTAAGGAAGTCTTTTCTGAAGGCATTTGTGTGGAGTGTTGCCTTGTATGGGAGTGAAACATGGACGATAAGCATTGCGGACAGGAAGAGGATAGAGGCTTTTGAAATGTGGTGCTACAGAAGAATGCTGAAGATTAGGTGGGTAGATCGCATAACTAATGAAGAGGTACTGAACCGAATTGGTGAGAAAAGGAATTTTTGGCATACCCTGACTAAAAGAAGGGATCGCTTGGTAGGACACATTCTTAGACATCGGGGAATCGTAAACTTAGCATTGGAGGGAAGTGTGTGGGGTAAAAATCGCAGAGGGAGACCAAGATACGCGTATAGTAAGCAGATTCAAATAGATGTGGGTTGCCGTTCTTATGAGGAGATGAAAAGGCTTGCTCAGGATAGAGTAGGGTGGAGAGCTGCATCAAACCAGTCTCCGGACTGAAGACCATAACAACAACAACAAAGAGCTAGCTGTTTCACAAGAACGTTAATTTCTGAATCCGTGTTGACTATGGGTCAACAGGGCGTTGGCCTGCTTTCTTCTTTGCGAATTTTTGTTTGCATTTTTTTTTTAATACACATATTTTTAATTTGATTTTGGAAGATGTGCTGGTATTCGCTGGGATATAGTTATTATACGTAGGCACAAATATGACTTGTGATGTGATTGCATAGGTAGACAAAATCTCAAATTGTTTAACTAAAATCCTTGCCCATAATTAGTCTAACGTACTTCAACCTAATTCTTAAATATGGGTGACTACAGTTAGGTGAGTACTCGCGAGACATGACTGCCTAGTAGCCGGTCGCGGTGACCGAGCGGTCTGCGGCGCGCCAGTCACGGTCTGCACGGCCACTAAGGTTAGGGGTTCGAATCCCCCCTCGGGCATGGATGTTTGTGCCGTCCTTAGTATTAGATAGTTCATAAGTGGTTTGTAAGTTTAGGGACTGATGACCCCGTGGTTAAGTCCCATAAGCTCTACAAACATTTGAACATTTGACTGCCTATTATTTTACATTTTACGGTAGCCACTGCTGCGTATGAGCTGTCGAATACAATAAACTATTATAAAGATCTAATTTCCCTCATCAGAGAACTTCTTCCTGATTTATTATATTCTGCACCTCATTGATTGCATTGACTGCCATATAATGCAAAATACTAAGCAGTGGAGCTTACCACTGTTTTACGCCCTAGCCGCTCGTATTTAATAATGTGTCAAAATAACGTTTGCGTCCCGATAAGTGTAGGACGCGGATTTGAAAACCACTGCGGACGTGAGTGTTAATTTTAAATGTGCTAGGTTGTGTGTACCCAACATAGAATAATTGTACAATTTATTATCTAGAATAAATTAGCCAAGAACTTCTTACATCATTTCTTCTAAAGATATTAGAGCTTGATATGTAGAATATGGATTTAAAAGTTCGAAGAAATCATGTCCAGTGACTGAGAATAAAAATAAAATGACATTTTCCATCTAGGTTCGTAATTTTTAAATGTTTATAAATCTAAGGAACTTCATTACTTTGGTCATCCGTCCCTAGGCTTACAAACTACTTAAACTAACTTACGCTAAGGACAACACATACACACACACACACACACACCCGTGTCCGAGAGAAGACTCGCCTTAGAGCGTTCGGCCACTGCACCGCGGCGTTCGCTGTGCGAGATGAAGTTTGGTAGACTGCGGAATTTTAACGAGTGTTGCGTTGCGTGGATAAATCGGCAATCCCCGTAGTTAAAAACATGATTACACCTCTAAAGATAAATGAGTGGCTGATTAA
Source organism: Locusta migratoria (assembly GCA_026315105.1). Lineage (NCBI taxonomy): Eukaryota > Metazoa > Arthropoda > Insecta > Orthoptera > Acrididae > Locusta > Locusta migratoria. Next base: position 309,983,808 of record CM048746.1, read on the forward strand.
TTTCCTAATATACTGGATTATTTTGACAAATTTGTCAACAAATTTGCAGTGCACACATGTGAATTTGGAAGTCAAAAAAGTTATATTCCTTGAACGAATGATTGTCGTTAAGTCTTTCTGAAGTACTCACCGCCGACACTTCTTCCCAGCAGGAAACAGTTGCAGTTATGTATATTATTATTATTATTATTATTATTATTCTGACCGATATTGTAGTACCGATAATAAGGCAAGTAGCTGATATGATATGGGTGATACAGCCAGATATCTTGTAAATAAAAGCTCTTATATTCCAGTATAGAGTTTTATAAATATGACAAAAAAACGGAAACAGAAACGAAGTAATTTGTCTCGATTTCAGAGGCAGACTTCATGTTATACAATGTAATAGCGTTAAGCAGCAACATGTAGCTGTGTGCTTGAGTACACACATCACGTGTAAATCGTTTAAAAGCTGGCAACACTCCTCCGCTGAAGATTATACGTACCAGCTACTGCATCGCGCCATAAATTGTACGTAATTGTAAACTTGATATGCATTCTATGGCATTATCCCTATGCTATCGATGTTGTTGTCAGTGACCAAAGATTTTACGTGTACAGCAATGATCGTACTCCTGGTAGGCTGAAGCACCCTTACATGTATTCTACAACGAAATCCAGAGATTGTCTCTCTACTGGTGGTAGCTCGTTCACCACTTGCTGATGACCTCTTCCTCATGCAGCAGATACCAGTTTTCCGTGGTGTGCCTGCTGGACAGATACGATACTCTCTTGCTCTCTTGCATAATTAAGAGTGAATCACGCCTCTGACCAAACGAGTATCACAGTTACATGAGACTGCGGTGGCGCAGTGATAACACACTGGACTCACATTCGGAAGGCCGGAGGTTCAAGCCCGCCTCTGGCCATTCAGATTTAGGTTTTCCATTTTTTCCTTAGGCAAATCACAAGATGGTTCCTGGGAAGGGAGACAGCCGATTTCCTTTACCAAAAAAAAAAAAAAAAAAAAAAAAAAAAATAAATAAATAAAAATAAAATAAAATAAAATAAAATAAAATAAAAAAAATAAGAGGATATGCTTCATCTGTAATGAATCTATTGTTTTGAACTGCTGCAGTCCGTAGACTTTAAAAAAACTTAAAGATAACACACACACACGCACCAATGCCGAAGGGAGGACTCGAACCTCCGACAGCGAGCAACCATATGCTATGCAGTAAGGTATCTTAGGACTCCACTGCGGCAATGACCACACTATGTTAAACCGTAATCTTCCTTCTTCCAACCTTTTGTTCCATGTAGCGTGGCACTTCGTTCGGAGTTGTAGTACCCTATGGATCATATGAATCGTAGCACTGTTGACTCGATGCACATACTGGACAAAAATTATGCACATTCTGGATGACACACAGCCTGGACCAACGAGACGCACAGTCTGGACGAACAGGATGCACAGTCTGGAAGAATGAGATGCACAGTCTGGATGAACACTATGCACAGTCTAGATGAGCATGACACATAGTCTGGATGAACACTATGCACAGTCTGAATGAGCACGGCACACAGTCTGGATGAGCACAACAACAGTCTGGATGAGCATGGCAACAGTCTTAATGAGCACAACGCACAGTCTTGATGAGCACAATGCACAGTCTTGATGAGCACAATGCACAGTCTGGATGAGCACAATGCACAGTCTGGATGAGCACAATGCACAGTCTGGATGATCATGATGCACAGTCTGGATGAGCATGATGCACAGTCTGGATGAGCATGATGCACAGTCTGGAGGAACTCAATGCACCATCTGGATCAACACAATGCACCATCTGGATGAACACAATGCATCATCTGGATGAACACAATGCATCATCTGGATGAACACAACGCACCATCTGGATGAACACAATGCACAATCCGAACGAATGAGATGCACAGTCTGTACGAACGTGATTTACAGTGTGGATGAACACCATGCACACACTGGATGAATACAATGCATGTTATGGATCAGCACTATGCACAGTCAGTATGAACTCAGCGCACAGTCAGGATAAACACGACGCACAGTCTGGATGAACGAGATGCATGGTCAGTACGAACACATGCACATTTTGGATGAACATGATGTACAGCCTGGCTTACAGCCATACTATTTAACTATACCTTTTCCAATCAGGCTTCTCTCATAGAGTTAGTACTGCCCGGCCTCTTGAAGCATTGCAGGAACTTGTGTTGCCAACTGTCTGTGTTCCCGCGGTCCAGTGATCTCTAAATAACCTGGATGTATAATCTTGGTGTCTGAGCATGGAACTGTAGCATGCCTGCACTTTCATATTTATTGTAAACGATTTGACACTGCCCGTCATATTTTAATTAGTCAAACGAATTTCCATCAGTTCATACAAGATAAAGATTTGCTTGATTACCTCTTGTTTTCACATTTACGTCCATATAGGATGTAATAGGGTGGTATCGGAGTGGATTTGAAAGGTATTTTCCCTTGGTTTTCTTGTAATACTTCATACTATACATGTTGTAATTAGGCATGAAAAGAATATGAATATGGCTGGCATGCTGAGACGTCCTTAGTTCACAATCCAGGCAGTACAGAGAATAATTTCGTGCCCATATCGATAGGTGTAGAGTCTTTGTCACAATGCGCGATACTATAGACGTCGCATGTCGCAGCGTTCCCCAACCAAATCGCTAAAGTGAAGACTTTGCTGGACTGCCAGTGTTAAAGCGGGCGTTATCGTGGATCGGGATGTTTCAGTTCGCAGCATTCCTGGCCGTTTTGACTCAACTTTCGGTTGCAAACACAACGGACTTTTTTTTCTTTTTAGCCGCCTTCAATTGACCGTCACCGCACAGAGACTCCCGGCGTTATCATACATGTCCTAAGAGTTAGCCGATAATTAGCAGTGAACTTTATCATCATGTTCAAATAATTTTACTGTATTTATTGCTTTTAAGCGCACACTGTTGTCAGAAATTATCAATGCGCGAGTACTAGGTTTATGAAAAGGAGGAGATAAAAAAATCGATTAACTTGGGTTCATGTATTTAATCCAAGAAGAGGGGAGTTTTCGTCACGTTGTTTGAAAAGCAGAATGACACGAAATTCATTTACTTGAGAATGTCGGGAACTTCTTTGACAAACTCTATGGACGGTTGGAAGATTCCAAAATGAGGAATTGCATCCAACCTATAGAAATGCTGGCAACAACCCTTTTGAAATTAGATTTAAATGGTAAAGGTAGTCATTATTAAAATTAATTGATTTTTCCGTCCGTGCTTGACAGAACATGATAATAATATCAAAAAAGGAACAACTTTCTGCTGTTCTGCAAAACTTATTTATTCGCCACAAACCGGCTTTCGGCTTCTTAGGCCATCGTCAGGTGACCTGATGAAGCCGAAAGCCGGTTTGTGGCGAATAAATAAGTTTTCCAGAATAGCAGAAAGTTGTTCCTTTTTGATAGTATTCATTATTATTACAATGTTTTGGATAAACTTGAATGCTACATAATAACCTGTTTATTAATTTTTTTCGTTTTCTTCTCTTCCCAATAATGTTCCTGTTTACTTTGTTATGTCCATAGTTTGCAATTTTTTTCCCTTTCGTTCGCTTCAAATTATGTGTTCACAATGTTGTTTCTGAATTGATCCATTTCATTCATCACATCCCTATGGATTCCTGCCTCGTAAGGTATTGATTGATGTATTTATTGATAAAATTCCTGGATTTCCAGAGGGGGGCCCATGTCAGGATATGCAAACTAAAGACGCTACTTATTCAACTTTCTTCAAGCTCTTTGCTTTTCATGATTTTGGAACGGCAACTGTCGACCAAAGCGAGAAATAATGTGCACAGAACGCGTGGGCTCTAAACTGGTTACTTTAAGAGCTATGAGCTTCTACGATACTGTTTGTATTTTATAGACCATATTAACTGCACTTTTGATCTTGTATTGATCCATAGTACGTCATGTCAAAATATGGATACCAGAGGTTGCAATAAAAGAGATTTATTTCACAGTGTCGGAGTTGAATAGCTGCCCATAGAGTCAGTGAATGATATTTCCGTAAATGGAGTCCTATAAAGAACTTGATCTACTACGTCCTCTCTACAACTCCTCAAAGTAGTACGTGGAAAAGATGAGAATTCTGCATCATAGGGAGGTGTGCTGCCGTACCGTTCATCCTGTTTCGATGAGATCTGGCACACTTGGTCTTCAAAATAAGAGAAAAGTCAGTCTACCTGAGATTTCATGCGGTACAATAAACTTACGACATATGTACCCGGGCATTGCTGTAATTTCGGCTACTTAATATGAAATATCAGTTTCTGTGTTCGCCTATTTAATTAATGAGTAGTTTCAAATAACCATTTCGCTTGGTTTGTATTTTGTTGCATTTTTAATTATATCTGATATAGATAGCAAAAATAAAAGACACATATTAAATTTTTACTTTTCATTCTGCACTAGATGTTTTTTTTTTTTTTTTTTCTTTTAACTTTTCCTTACAGAAAGACAAATGAAAAATGTGCTTTACTTTTCGTTGTATGTAGCTTAGCCATGCCGTAGTATAATGTCAGAATTCATCGCTGGCCTTCCGTCCGATTCGCATATAAGTTGACGGTTTTCAACCGCCATATATTACACTGCCTTATAGCTATCGACATAGAACTCTTATGGTGTACAAGGGAGACTTTGGATTACAACTACACAGAGACCCCTTTTGAGTTATGTAGTTTTTGCTGTAAAGCAAAATATTGTCACACACACACACACACACACACACACACACACACACACACACACACACACACACATATATATATATATATATATATATATATATATATATATATATATATATATATATACAAACACGCGATGAATTTTATAAAAGTTGATAACTTTCAACCGTCATACACTCCATCTCGCATCGTTATCAACCCTGAACTTCCACAGGAGACTGATAGCTACTACCACATACAAATGCTATTCGTTTGTGATGTGTAGTTTTGGCTGTAGATTGAATTATAGGCACAAACATATATAAAATTGAGGTGTTTTTGCTTATATTTCTATCTGCAATCAAAACTACACTAACGAATAGGGTTCGTATAGGTTTGTAATTATCAGTCTTCAGTTGTGCACTATGGAGGCTGACGGCTGATAAGGATAAGGGGTGAAAGATATGGCTGTTAAAATTCTACGTGTTTGTGTCTTTCAACAGCCATACATTCCACCCCGCTATCGTTATTAACCCAAAACCACCATAGCACAAAATGGGAGCGTGATAACTACTGCCACAAATGAAAAAGATTCGTTTGCGATATGTAGTTTTGGCTTCAGAGTGAAATATGGGCTCAAATACCTCAATTTTCGTATATATGAGATACGTAACTCTCGCAGTTTTTATGAAGAAACCATTATTTAGTTTAGTAAGAGGGCTTGAAGTTATGCGAGGAAACGTTGTGGTGTATGTGATAGCGTTGAAGACCTGCGCGATGCATAACCTGGTACAATATGCAGTCCTACGCTCAGCGATTTCGGTATTGTAACGGATTTCTAGCTGTGGGATAATCTGTGATGTGATGCTGTCTACACGTCTCTCAACGGGGGACTTCCTCATGATCCAAGAGCCAGTTTCTGGTGTTGTTTCAGTTTGCCAGATATTGGCGGAATGTAGTACGATTTCGTTATCGTTACTGAGGAGTTGAAGTAGTTTTAGGGTTTCAACTCCATATCCGATGGTGCGACTTCTGATGAAATGAAGTTACTCACCGTCTTGCCATTTCAACGATATCACTCACCCGAAAACCTAGAAACTTAGCATTAGAATACTCTACAGATGGCAGTTCGTACTGCAGTTAGTTCTATTGAATCTGAAGTTCAACCCTCAACTACTACACGAGACTGATCTCTACTACCACATACAAATGCTATTTGTTTGTGATGTGTAGTTTTGGCTGTAGAGTGAAATATAGGCACAAACATATATAAAATTGAGGTGTTATTGCCTATCTTTCATTCTGTAATCAAAACTACACTAACGAATAGGGTTTGTATAGGTTTGTAGTTATCAGCCTTCAATTGTGCACTATGGAGGCTGAGGGTTGATAAAGATTCACAACTATTTTGAAAAACATTTTCTGAATTGAATTGTATGTCAGTTTCAATTCAAAATCGTGTTTCATTAAATTATTAATGTGATCGCGTACAGTGTTTCAGTCATGTGATGTTTTTAGAATGAATCCTTATTAAAACTGTACCGAACTCAACCGTACCCCATTGCATTTCACTCATAACGCTCGAACTGTCACTTTTTATTGTTTTCTTATGTTTTAATTTTTTTTGTTTTAAACAGTGAATTAGTATAGTATTCTGACAAACCTGTTAGAGTAAGTTATAGTTTGTCATTCACGACATTTCAAAGACTGAAAAGCAATTACAGACCTCTCTCTCAATACGACTAATCAGAGTTTCACTAATTACTATTGCCACGTCAAGTATGAAAGTGTTTCAAGTGCATGCTAACAACACTGTTAATATATGCGGTTACAAAATTCATATTCTGATCAGGTATTTGAATAAATTGCCCCACATTTTCTTCTAAAAAGGCGCCACGCAGGAGCGACCGTGCTCTCTAAGGCGCCTTGCTAAAGAGTTCGCGTCTGCTCGTGTTCGAACTGCGCCAACCTCTTCACGAATAAACAATGAGTAATACTAAATCGCATTTGGAAGAAGTTATTTTTGCCCTTCTCTTCACTGACTTACCACACCCCTTAGAGCATCTTCATATTCTACTGAAAGTAGCCAAGATTTAGCGAGGCTTCTGGTGTGTTTATGAGTTAACACGTATTGAGAGATGCAAGAAGGCGCATGTTTGATCACTCTTTCCAGCGATTACTAACGCTGTACAAATTTTCATCCAAAATTTTTGCACTCTTTAGGGAAAGATGTATAAAGCTCAGTCTGGATTTCTTACTATTTCGGAAATCTTGATGGATTTGCAGAAGCCGGCTGTTCTCCGTATTTTTTGAGTTATAGAATGAGTAAATTTTTTTCCCTTTACATACGGGACGGAGCTATATTGCTTAGAGCCGATAGCTAACAGTTCGAGATCGCCTTTATTGTGCTTTTTATATTTTTCCGTTTAGTTTGTTATTAAGGTGACTGGAGTTGAACCTAATCGGGGCGCAACGTTTCGCTACAGGATACAACAGACCTAGGTATAATTTCATGGTGTGGTGCTTAAAGACTTTACAAAACGCCGTCAAATTCCTGCAATATGCAGCGAAAGTGGCAGCTGTGTTTGACGGATGACTCTTGGAGCTCAGTGACATTACAAGGGTGTCTCTTGAAGCATTTGGATTTCGACTTTGGGATAGTAGTTAGCCATCAAAGTAAATACAGGGCTCTCTGTTGCTTAAATTGTTGTTGAGAAGGACTTTGACACGTCTGTCTTTGTGTCACCACGTTCCAATCACCAATGTCGAAAGTGTTTCCCGATAATTTCCAGACCGCAGTCCAAATGTCCTCAGTTGCCTTGATATGTTTACAAATTACTGGCATGGCTCAGTTGTCGGCACAGGCATACGTCCGTGATCTGGTTTCTAGCGTATCAGCTGTGTTAAGGCTGAATAACGGAGAAGTCAGAACAGATTGCAGCGGGAGGCCATTGCTCTGCTTCTTTTCAGTCTATTATCCATGACCACCTGTAAGTATCTATTACGAAGCATGGCTTAGGAAAGTTTAAAAATAATATTATTGTTAGGCTGTACCCCTGTCAATGGTACAAGATTGATTCGTTTCATAACTGTTATGAGTAGATGCGTGTTGTATGCATGTAATGTGAAGATTTAGTCTGCATTTACAGCTACATACACACTCCACTATTTCCCTTACTGTTCCATTCCAAAAATAACCGTAAGCGGAATTTTCCATGAGAGCCCTAGTTTCTTATCTAGTAGAAGAATGAACACGTATTAGCGAAGATCGCTGTACTGGTCATTTATTCAGTTCAACTATTGCGAAGCTCTCTGGAAGGAATGGTACTCTCGTTAATGACTTGTTGCATGCGCCGCTGAGGCTTCCTTTTATCAATGATTTTATCAAAGTATTTACTCGAAGTGTCAAACAAAGACCATGTACCCTTTTTATGCAGTAAACATGCACAGTCCTTAGCCTGTTGTTAAATAATGCGAAAAACGAGATCAGATTATGGCAAAATTGCTTACCGAAACCGGTATTTGTGAATTAATCCCGAGTATAGCGATCTCGTGTACGAAGTGTTTGAAGGGCAAACTTTCATCTACTCCAATAATGTTATCTGTGAATCTTTTTATGATCTATGACGAAATAGTAAGCTCATAAGTAACAGTTAATGACCAAATGGAACAGTACTTTCAAACAAATATAAAATGGACAGTTTTCAAGAAGTAGTCGCAATCCTTACTGTATTTTTGATGTCGCAATATTTGACAAAAATGTTATCTTGTTGTTATTGATGTACAACATTATGCTAAACACCTGTTTATGGCAGCAACTGCCGAAACCGGTCGAGTATAACGAATGAAGATATTATCCAGCTCTTGGCACGAGAATTATTTTTTTCTAGATAACATTGCGGCTATAGGTTGCCAGCTGAAAACAACATTTTCGTGTACTGGTTCTATGCGAGTTTGCAATTGGACAGCGGTCACAGCACTTTCCTTCGCTCTCTGCCTCTTCTCTTTAAGAAGAGACAAGTCAACCCCTGGGAGCAGACTGCATCCCCATAGCCCCCGCCTCCACCCTCCCCCCAGACCCCTCTCCCTCCCACCAGGTTCGCAACTGGTTGAGGACACACCATCACGCATCAACCAACGAAAAAGAATCGTGTGATTGACTAATGTGTGGACTAAAACGTCTGAAACCAACAACGAAAACTAAATTTAAAGAAACCTTTCTTTTTGCTTCGAATAGTCATTACACAAAATTGATCAAATGATGAACCTGTTGCCTACATCACCCCCAGGATTCTGGAAGTAGGTTTCTTTCTCTTTTTTCCGTTCAATAACGGTTTCCGATATTTTCAAATCAACCAAGTTAAGTCGATAAATAAATAAAAAATAAAAGAATGATGTAGCTAACGGCGGTATTGTAGGACTGATTTGAAAATTGATTAGTACGTCTGAAATCGGCGATAAAAATTATAACTAAAATTACAAGCAAATTTAAAGGCTAATTATATAAAATTTGTCTGTTCCAATTGTATCCCTTTTGTCGGTACACTCCACCACGTTTTTGCTCTTTTTTCGTTTTGTTTTGTAAACCTATTGGATCAGACTGCTATGGTTATCAGTCCCCAGGCTTAGAAATTACTTAAAGTAAGATTAATTAAATTTTCCGTCAGCGCTTGAGAAAAATTGTACCAATTTTGTTCAAATGTTCAAATGTTTGTAAATCTTATGGGACTTAACTACGGGGTCATCAGTCCCTAAACTTACAAACTACTTATGAACTACTTACGTACTAGGACGGCACAAATATCCATGCCCGAGGGGGGATTCGAACCCCCGACCGTGGTGCCCGTGCAGACCGTGACTGAAGCGCCTCAGTCCCCTCGGCCACCGCGGCCGGCACCAATTTTGTATTCTGGCCAACAAGAACAAGTCAGTAGTCAGAAAAACTGGTGTGTCATCCCATATTAAGGCAAAATTTCAGGTCAACTTGCTAAAAAGCTGAAATCTTCAAATTACAGATGTTCATTTTACAACATAAACAGCATTTCAAAATATTTATTCAATAGTAAAGACAAAATTCAACCCCTAACACAAAGTGATGTATGTAAGATCACAAGGAAACATTGTTGAAAAGTTCAACATTTGCCGAACTTCTGCTCACAGAAAACCATACTTACGATATAGACTGTGAAAACTTACATTCAACCAGGAAATCAGAAGAATGACACTGTCATAAATACTGCAAATCAATAAACATGTGTCAGACGACGACCGTGTACTATTAAATGATCAAACCCAGTTTCCTTTTTCTCATCTACTAAAATAAGTTTTAGTTATTAACTTTAGGAGTTTTCAGTTTGTTAAATGTATCCGATGTGACCCCCCCCCCCCCCTCACCCATCCAAATTCCTTCTTCCCCCACTTTAAACGATAATATTCAAGTTTTCAACCTTTGTCTATAAAATCAGCTTTTTATATTTTAGAAATGTAATTCATTGCCGTAAAAATGTAACACTTTCCATAAGAATGTAACATTTTTCTATGAACATGAAAATTTGTTGTCATTGTTGATGTAATCTTCAGTCCACAGACTCGTTTGATGTAACTCTCCATGCTACCCCGTCCTGTGCAAGCCTCTTCATCTGAGAATAAGAACGGCAACTTACATCCTTTTGAATCTGTTTACTATATTCGTCCCTCGGTCTCCCTCTAATGCCAATTTGACAATTCGTTCATGTCTCAGAATGTGTCCCACCAATCTATCCCTTCTCTTAGTAAGAATATGCCCGAAAAATCTTTTTTCTGTCATTCTGTTGAGCACCTCTACATGTGATCCACCCATCTAATCTTCATCATTCGTCTGCAACACCACATTTGAAAAGACTCTTTTTGCCTAAACTTATCATCCACGTTTCACTCCCATACAATGGTACACTCCAGACAAATGCTTCCACAAGAACATTCTAGCATTAAAAGTAATATTGGTTGTCAACAAATTTCGCTTCTTCAGATACGCTTTTCTTCCCATATCCATTCGGCATTTTATATCTTCCTTACTTTGGACATCAAAAGTTACTTTGCTACCCAAATAACAAAACTCATCTACTAGTTTCATTGTCAGTAGCGATTACTTTGAAGTCCAGTAAAGGTATTTTGTTTTTAACTCTTGTTCCGTATACAGAGTGATAGGAAATTCCCGTTAAAACTTCTAGGACTTCTAGAGGATAGTGAGTACATATCATTTTGAATAGGAACACATGTCCGGAAACAGACCGTTTTCGTTCTACAACAGGTTCAGTTCAGATGTGTAACTCGCCGCCGGCTGCGGTGGCCGAGGGGACTTCGGCGCGTCAGTCACGGTCTGCACGGGTTCGAATCCCCCTTGGGCATGGATGTTTGTGCCGTCCTTAGTGTTAGCTAGTTCATAAGTAGTTTGTAAGTTTAGGGACTGATGACCTCGTAGTTAAGTCCCATAAGCTATGCAAACATTTGAACATTTGTTGTAACTCGCCAACGTCTGCTTAGGCCGTGTTGATGAGTTTGTGACAATTGCGGGGAGTGACACTTGCGGGGAAAGGGAATGTTTAGACACTTGCGCGGAGACCCGAACGCTGCAGGTAGTGAACAGGGTGTTCCAGAAGTAGCGACACACCACCCCCTACTCCACGCCCTCCAGCCGCTACCTGTGCCGTATTCAGCGAAAGGCCCAACGGACCGGCCGCGCAATTTGTGACACAAGTTACATGTTTGATAATATCAATTTAATGCACAGAAGTGTGAAATCACATCAAGACTACTTCCTGCAAACATTTCGACAAAAAAAGTTGGCACTGAGTTTAGAAAAACAAAATTCTGGTATATTGGATTTTAACATTTTATCAAGAAATGTTATTACAAGAGATACAGCCATTCGAATTTACGGGCACCATAACGTTTTCCCTTCCTGAGTAAATGAGCTGCTTCTTGTAGCTTAAACATCCCAGTAGCCTTTTTCTTGAATGTTCTGAATATAAATATTCACACAGACTTCTTGAGGAGGAGAGTGATACGGATATATGATTGTAAACCACTGCCTATTACCTTAGATCTCGCCTTTCGCGGGCAAGCACACTTCGCGGAAGGCAAAGGTCCCAGGTTCGAGTCCCGGTTCCGGCACACAATTTTAATCTGCCAGGAAGTATCATATCAGCGCACACTCCGCTGCAGAGTGAAAGTTTCATTCTATATTTATACAGTTAACAGGCAATGCAATTTATAACCAACTATTGGCTGCCAATTTCGCTTCATTTTTCCTTGAAGTCTTGCAACTTGTTTCTCCCTGTTGGTTTATGCCAAGTTTGGAGTAAAAATGGTTCTATATCGAGGCGATAAAAAATAGAATTTATCTTTAGCATTTTTCGGTGTGTGACATTCCCTTACACATTCCGTATTTCATATTTATTAGATGTATTTGTAATTCGAATACAACGAAATCGTTTTGGAGTCCCGAATAAACGCATAAAGTATGTAAAATACTCATTGACTTATTATTAACGTTTTTTGATTGAAGGTTTAAGGTTGCGTCTCCTATTAAAAAGCATAGTAACTATTTTTAAAGAGATGGAAGTTGCGTGATAGTGGGGTTAACTACATAGCGTTCAATTGCATCAACGTATCTGTGCAGGATGCCTAGTATATTTATTGCTTGTGCAGGTGTCTTGATATGCTTAGTGTTCTGAATAATATGCTTTTAGGAGGTATGACTGTTGAAAGTCATCGTCTTGTAGTAGCAGAGAATGTGTTAATAACTCTCCAAACATTATCACTGTTAAAATACCGTTTTGTTTTCAGGAGGAACACTCGACGAATTAATATGTAGTTAGAACAAGTTTCGTGTTATGTTGACAGTGCTAGACTTCTTGATGTGCCTGTACCCAGGAAAAGCTATTAGCCGCCCCAAGGGCCCCGGGTTCCCCGCAAGTGTTCCAACCCCGTGTTGATAGCCCGCGGTTGCTCGGCGGCGGAGCAATCGCTGCGCTTTGGCAGTACGCTGTTTCACATAAGGCAGCGTGGGGGAGAGATAAACGCTGCACAAGAGACTGAAGAGACAGCAGGTGGCATGCAGAGAGTGCACCGTAACATGCTTTGGAGGTACAACCTGTGTACAGTGTGTTAACTGTAAGATGGCAGAGCTCTCCCTAGCCCCGAATCGGTACAAGTTGGTAGACGTTGGGCGGTTTCGGCCGGCAGTTTTTGGTTCGAGGGTGCTGCCAACATTACTGACTGAAAGTGCTGTGGGAGGCAACAATAGCGTCTGCTTTCTTACTGTTTGCATACCAGTGTTCTGAGAGTTCCGTTTTGTGTAATACGTAAGTTACGTGAGTGATTCCTGTAGTTGGTATCGTTATCAACTATTCTCGTGAGTATGCTGCTTCTTTTCATTTACGACCAACATTTAAAGCGACGTGCGCTACCTGTAGTTTCGCGGAAGCATGCCGCGTGGTTTGTGGTGTTAGCACTGCAGGACGTAGGCGTGGCTTGTCGCCCCCGCTCGCCTCTCTCCCCGCGGCTGTCAGGATATGAGGCGGGGCTTGTTTCTTCTACTCCCCGCTCCCTCCTCACAACTCTACCATCTAACAGTTTACACACTGTAACGACGTTGGTGGTCGCCACCGCTGTTGTAATGCATCAGTACGTTGCGGCTGGTGCCGTAGATGCTAGGTTCTTCTTATTGTCGACTTAATGTAAACCATAAGGCGTAAACTATAATGAAAATGCGTAAGTAATAACGGAACGATTCAGTATTCTTTCCAGATTGATTGCATAAGTTGTACTGGGTCTCTCCTGTTTACATTTCTCAAGTAGGAGTGGATGAGGTAATCATTTCATACGTTTCTAGACATTGGTTCCTATTCTACCTACCTACATACATACTCCGCAATTCACCGTAAGGAGCGTGGCGGAGGGTACACTGTACCACTTTTTTGCAATAATTAATGCTGCAGCAGTCACTATTTACTAATATTTTTATTGGCACGACGCGTTTCGGCAGCACGCTGCCATCATCGGGCGCATTTTTACAGTTACTGGTACATTATTGACTTATTATGTTTTGTGTTGTGGATGCAAGTGATGTTATGTTTGTACATTTTAACAGTTTTGATAATCTTGTTGTCTGGCACACACAACACAAGAACATAGTTACATATACACTTACAGCACATGTGGCCATTTTGTATTTTGAACAAGATGGATAAATTTACACTGTACCACTACTAGGCATTTCCTTTCCTATTCCACTCCCAAATAGAACGAGGAAAAAAAGAATGCCTCCGTACGAGTCCTAATTTCTCTTATCTTGTCTTTGTGATCACCACGCGAAATGAAAGTAGGGGCAGCAAGATCGTACTACACTCAGCTTCGAATTCCGTCCCTCTAAATTTCCTCAACAGAAGTTAACGAAAAGAACGTCGTCTTTCCTCCAGCGATCCCCAATTGAGTTGCCGGAGCATTTTCGTGACACTCGCGGATTGGTCGAACCTACGAGTAACAAACCTAGCCGCTCGCCTCTGAACTGCCATCTCTTCCTTTAAACTGATCTTCTGCTGGTTCCGAACACTTGAGCAATACTCAAGACGTGGTCGTACAAGCATTTTATATGCTATCTTCTTTGCAGATGAAGTACATCTTTTCAAAATTCTCCTAATAAACCAAAGTTGGCTGTCCGCCTTACACACAACTGTCCTCATATGTTCGTTCGATTTCATATCGCTCTGCAGTGTTACGCCTAGATATTTGAACGACGCGACTGCATCAAGAAGCTCCCTACCAATGCTGTATTCTATCATTATGGGATTGTTATTCCTACTAATGCGCATTACCTTTCATTTTTCTACATTGAGAGCTAGCTGCCATTCTTCGCACCAAGTAGAAATTTTGTCTAAGTCATCCTGCATGCTACTACAGTCAATGAAAGACGACACCCTCCCACACACTACAGCGTCATTAGCAAACAGCTGCAAATTACAAGTTACTCTGCCCATCAGATGATTTATACAGATACAAAATAATATCGGTCCAATCACACTCCCCTGGGGCACGCCTGACGATACACTCGTCTCTGATGAACACTCGCCGTCGAGAACTGTGCGGCGATTCTGCGCGGCTGTATTTTATTGAAGCAAAATTGAAACGGAAAGTATAGCTATTTCTTTCGTCTTTGGCAGTAATGCCAAATTTAGTTCTTGTGCTCCACCATGAAGGATGTGGCCCATAATTTGCTTTTCCGCTCGGAAATCACAAGCTGAAGTGACCAGCATATTCTAATCGTGAAGCATAGCCCCACAGTACCAATCCTAAATTCCTTTAAACTGATCTGTTATATATTGACTACCCTCTACAAGTCCTAGAAGGTTGTAACGGGAATATCCGACCAGCCTGTATTTCCTGAGACCATTCACCGAACTTTTCAGACGCATCTTGTACCTAAAATATAGTCGGGCCGCCGAAAGAACGACCCTGACAGTTCTCGCACGTGGGCCGCAGAGGGTGGGGGACACACTCAACCACCAATCTGAGCTCTGGAATTGGTAAACGTTGCCGGGGTAACGGTGCCGCGTTGCCACCTTGCCACTTAAGGTCGCGCGGGATGGCATGCTTCGGTCTCTGCAAAGCATCTGGCGTGTGTTCATCGTTACCGGTTTTGTTCGTGCCGAGTTACATGTCGTTAATTTCAGACGTGTGTGAGATGGCTTCTTCCTCTAACCGTAAGAAAGTCACTTCTGTGACCAATAGACTGGCTGCCGAAACTGATGTGATGATATTACTCCGACACTATACTGTGCCAGTCAACAGCAACCGTAAACGAATGAGGCGAAAAAAAAAAAAAAACTCTTCTTTTTACGTACGAAGACAAATGATTTCACTGGAATAGGCGATTTTACTACTTGTAAAGTGATAGTCCTTATTTGTTTACCCTCTCGGCAGACTGCCACAATACAGTATCCGAGTAATAACACCGAGTTAGTGGAAAATGGTTATAGAAGATGAAATATATAAACAAAATTCTTCAACTAACGACCTTTGGCTGAAGACTAAATTATACATTATATTTAATTGAATACTGGAAGATATGAAGCTTTACTTTAAGTCGACATTTATTTCTAAACCTTTCTTTTTAACTGCAAAAAATAATAATAATAATATTTTTCATCACTTCGTGGTTTTTATCGTTCGTTCACACTCTAGTAGTACATAGCAACGGTTCCAAAATATTCGGACTTGATATTCGTATGCCGGCGTAACAACAAACAGCCGCATAGCAGCATTGGCAACATAGCCGCTAGCTTTCAGAGTAGTTCTTTCGGCGGCTCGACTGTACCTTACACTAAGAAAACATACACACGGTGCATGAGGGGGGACTCGAACCTCCGACGGTAATAGCCGCGAGGTCTGCAGCATGCCGCCTTAGATCACGAGGCCAATTTTGGCCAGTAGAGTGTAGCGAAGGACGGTGAGATGCACTAGGAGCCAGTGGCTGGCGGACGGGTCGCTTACATAAGGGTGTCCAGCGCGGATGCAGCGCCGGTGGAGGGGTGCGGTTACGTAAGCGCCGTGCTGGCCACGAGAGCGCCCCGCGTCACGTGTGAACGGCCGCTGCGCGTGTTGCAGGCGGTGGTGGGGGCTGCGCCACTCTACATCCCGGCCGGGCGGCGCTGAGTCGCAGACGCAGGGTGCGACTGACTGGTGCGGACACCGCGCAGCGCAGCACAGGAGGCATGGCAGCCGCAGCCGGCTCAGCGACCAGCGGCGCCGCCGCCCCCGAGGGCGGCTGGGGCTGGGTCGTCGCCGCGGGGCTCGCCGCCACGCTCGTGAGTACCATACACTCCAATCCACTACACTCCACACTGCGTCACCCAGTGATGACACGCCGAATTTCGATGACGATGGTTCCAATCCACCTCCGGCCATCCAGGTTTGGGTTTTCCGTGATTCCCAAAAGTGGTTCCCAAACAGTGGGTTGCGATCCACAAGTGCAGTGCTTCCCAAACGGTGGATCGTGACCCACTATTGGGTCTCGGGACTACTGAGGTGGGTCGCCGGATGACTTTTGAAATATTTATGTAATAAAGAATCTAAAATTTAAAGCAGGGTATACATAATTCTTCTTTGTGTCTTTGGCCTCCTTTTCCGCAGCTGCAGTTATAAAATTTGTGTAGGTTACGGGACAGTCTTATGCAACTGTAAATCAGTCTACTTTAGACCAGACGCGTTTCACCTTTATTCTAAAGCATCTTCAGTGGTCAGGAATTAATATGTTTTCCTCGTCATTGCCACCTGCTGTCACTGCTTATATATTACCCTTTTTACAGTTACACTTCCTACAAAAGTAAGTGGCAATGTGCTACAAATCATACATGAAGAGGAAAAGATAAAAATTCCTGACGCTTTAGAATAAAGCGAAACGCGTCTGGTCGAAAGTAGACTAATTTACAGTTGCATAAGTAGTATAGGTTACGGGAATAACCTATGCAAATTATAAAGCAGAGTGTCCGTATGTTTGTTTGTTTGTGTGAAAGTGTTGCATACAAATCTACAGTTTTGTTCCAATCTTTATGAAATTTTGTACATGTAACCTTCCATAAGTGTAAGGATCACGTACAGCACACAGTTCACGAGATATGGCGTCATAAACAATGAGATACGCGGAAAACTGCTGTATTACTCGACAATGTTGAACATTTTGTTCTAAACCACTGGACCGATTTCAATCAAATTTGGAACACACGCATGGAACAGGAGATATGACATCATAAACATTAAGAGTTGCAAAAAAATGCCACATAATACGACGAGACTTTATAAATACAGTTAAAGAGAATGACAGTACTTAGCGACTTGCAACAAACTTTAAACATAATTTCAAACCTTTATTAAACTTTTTCTCGCTGACAACCACATCAAAATAGTGAAAAGAAAAAAAGTTTTTCGCTTCCTAATTTTCCGCTGTTTATGGAGTAAAACTACGGCATCCGGTATGACGTTCCAATTTATAACTTGTACACTACAAATTGTAGCTGCAGGAAATTTTACAGACAGTATACACACATATGGTTGAATGTACCTTCTAAATTGTATCACAGTACCACTCATAGTTCATGACATATGAGCACATAAACAGTGACGTTATGGAAAAGCGCCCCATCGCGCACCAAGTTTTAATCTATTATTTCTTTACTACTAATTGTATTCGGAACAGATTTTACAGAAATACAGCACTTACATAAACGAATACATATACATTTGTACAACATATAACACAATAAATATGATATCGTAAGAATTTTTTATATCATTTGTATTTTGATTACTACCTTTCTTTGTTTGGATACTGCACTTATAAGTTTGTACATTATGCCAGACAGCCTTATTTCTTATTTATTCTCCGTTAAATGTAGCATGTGTTTAGAAAAAAAAAGGAGATGGACAGAGAGAGAAGGGATAGGAGAAGTACTAACTCAAGGCGGGAATAAAGACATAAATACCCGTGCAAAGTCGGGTTTTCAGATGGTGGAATTATATTTCGTAAACTGTATCTATAATGACATTATTATGTTTTCAGTAATTATTATTTAAATGGCGATGGTTACGGCTCGATGTATTGAATTTAAGGTTTTTCAAGCAAAGTCTTTCTTTATGCAGGAATACTACTAAAAATTGGTTTTTTGCTTCAATAGTTACATTCGAAAAACACTGATGAATTATTACAAGAAATTCGTTTATAGAGGACAATCTTATAAGCTAAAGCCGTTAGTATCTGAGGAAGAATACCTAATGGAAGTACGCCAATCATTCATGAAAACTTCTTTAAAGCCTGTACATAATGGAGCAAAGTATAGCGAGATTATCCAGTGCCTGGAAGTACAGCTTTCAGTGAACTAATGCGATTGACAACTAACTACCCAATTACTTACTTGTATGAGCATTTAATTTGTAAATAAAAAATATAGGAGTAACGATCCGTCGAAAATTCGTTAAAGTAACAAGTTTCATTCCAGACATAGAAAGTATCATTAACACGAAGAGTAAACAATGTCACAAATCTCATTGAGTTTACCATTTAATTTTTGTAAAATAAATTGTAACCAGGCAAAATATTTTTATTTATCATCATTATGTTCCCCTCATCACTTCCAAATTCTTGTTTATCAAATAAGTTGCACATATAATAGCTGTAGTCGCTGCAGTGGGTCCTAAACATTTGTCCACAAAAAATGTGGATCCCACGACAAAAAAGATTGGGAACCACTGCACTAAGACATTGTTTTCAACCTTTTCGAATAGGCACCCCCCTTCCAAGTAAAAAATATTCTGACAACCACGCCCCCCCCCCCTCCTCCCGTTCCTGACGACCCGTAAGAAACGTTATCTCAAAGGAAATAAATTTAATCTTCATTTGTATTTTTCGGATTGGAACACATTATTCTGTTTTTACATGAACTCCAACAGAAAAATATATTGTGTTTAACGAGTGTTTCGCATTTCAGGCAAGACAGGCAAGCTAATTATGCGCATTCGGAAAGACCCTACTGTATAGATGATTTGCAAAGAAGTAGATCTTTATTTTATAATTTTTCAGAATTACTTATTGTATCATATCCTTCTACTTATCGATAGGCTCCTGACAATAGTTTTCAGGCTTTCACTTATTTTCCACCCACAGACTGTATTATAAAAGAATATATGATCTATTCAAAACATAATTAATGTTACACAAGGAACTGCTTAATTTTAACATTAAATGAATTTCACTTAGGCAGATGTTTTTGTATTACTGGAGCCCTAGCTATTTTATGATGCGAGTGCTTCCTCCTGAGACGGCGACCCCTCGAGAGGATTTGAGACCCCCCTGGGGTCCGCGACCCACAGGTTGATAAACACTCCACTACTGGATCTCTTCGGAACAATTGAAGATCGGGATACCACCAGTTGGCTCTGACCCGTGACGTCATCCTGTTGTATGTATCGAAATGGTGATCATTTCACTTCTTTCACGAATTGGAGTTTACTTTTTACAATTCAGATCTGATCAATTTTTGTTCACCCATCCACCACAGAGCCCCGCGTTTTAATAATAATAGTAATAAAAAAACACTGATATCTTGAAACTTTGATCATTCGTAATGCCAACATCTTCACAGATACCATGCAAAGGGAAATGTCTTTGACCATAATGGAAACTTTTGCTTTTGTGTATTGTTTTGTATTTCCGAATGTTGCTTAACGCATTTATTTTTTCGTTTATTATGTCGCCGGCAATGACGTCATGGGTGAAAGGCGACTGGTGGTATCCCGGTCTTCAATTATGCCATCTCTTCAGTTGGGTCATCAGATGACTTTTGAAACGTGGAAATGCAGTATTTTGTCGACTGCAAAACCGTGTATTTCGCAAGTATTATTATTTCCATTATTATTGGGAAGACGTTGGTTCAAATACAAAAAAATGTTCAAATGTTTGTATAGTCTATGGGACTTAACTACGGGGTCATCAGTCCCTAAACTTACAAACTACTTATGAACTACTTACGAACTAGGACGGCACAAATATCCATGCCCGAGTGGTTCAAATCAACCTCCGATCTTCCAGATTTGTGATTTCCGTGATTCCCGTAAGCCATTGGTTCCCAACAATGGGTTGCGATCCAATAGTGCAGTGTTTTTCAACCTGTGGGTCGCGAGCCCTTAGGGGGGTCGCAGACTCTCGCTCGGGGGGTCGCCGTCACACGACGAAGTACTCGCACCATGAAATAACTAGGGGATCAGTAAATTAAAATCAGTAAATTAAAATTTTAAAGAAAGCTCTAGCAAAAGAAAGAAAATTCAATTTATTTCCTTTTTTTATGGTTCGTGAAGAGGAAGGGAGGTGGGTGAATCGATAGAAGATTTTTATTTGGAAGTGGGATGCGATAAAATTTTTACTTGGAAGTCATCGAAGAACACTGCACTAGTGGGTCGATGGGACTCTTCGGGTCAATTGAAGATCGGGATACCACCCGTCAATTCTGACCTGTGACTTCGGCCTGTTGTCTTGTATATCTCGAAATATTGACCATTTTCCTTCTGTTGCGAATACGACTTTACTTTTTACAATACAAACTGATAAAATTTACGTTATTGGAAATAATTTATCTATCTTAACCACTAGTGAACTTTATTACTGTATTACTGCCCTATCTCGACAATGTCAAACTGGCTACATAAATGCCCCGTTTTCTCAGGAACTGTTGAGTATGTTAATGTGATGTATTTATCACGTGTTGTCGCATGTTTTGTGACTGTATTGCTCTGCAATTACTTTAATATAACAGCTGGAAAAAAGTTACGATTTTTTTCCTAAACATATAATTTTTGGTCTAAATTTTCACAATTTTAATTTCTTCAATTTTAACTATTATAGTAAATACTACTAAAATAGAACTACAACATCATTGTACTACCTATATTATGTGGTAAATAATTCATTGATGTGGATTTAGAAGTTTTTGAGAAAAAGAGGCATTTATACTCAAAAATGTCATTTTGAGAAAATTGTGTTTAAAGAAAAAATTTTATATACAGCCAACTGATACATAAAAAATATGTTAGAATCCTCTTGGATGGTAGTACTCATTTCCTCTCTTCCTCATCCAGTACATATTGGGAATGAGATGACGAGGAAAACCATAACAGGCAGTGGAGTGAGGCAAGGCTTCTGTCTCTAACACCGTTTAACATATATCTGGAACACATTATGCATAAACATATGAACAAAACAGAGGTGTACGGGTCGGTGGTAGGAGAACAGAAGGTATTCGGTTTGCAGATTATATAGTATTACTGGCAGAGAACGAAAAAAAAAGTGTGTTCCAATGTTAAGGATTTCAATAAGATCTATGATGAATTTGGATTGAGAATTAGTAAGAAAAAGACAAAATGTAAGTTTGTAAGTGCAAGAACAGTATAAACAACTATAAGTAAGTAATATAGAAAGTTAGTGCTTTGAAATAACTGTGAGGCATAGTTACGGAAGATATGAGATGCCACAAGGAAATGAAACCCTTTTAGCAATTGCCAAGGAGGCGTTTTATAAATAGAGGAGGCTTCTGCGTGAGGAAGAGACTGACAAGATGTTTTATATGGAGTGTGGCACTCCATGGCGCAGAAACATGGATACTGAGAAAAGAGGACGAATGAAGGTTAGAAGCATTTGAGATGTGGTCTTGGAGTGTGATGGAAGGGATAAAGGGGGTAGACAAATGAGATGTTGAGAAGAGTGGATGAAGAGAGGAATTTTTAAGGTAATCAGAAAGATGGAACTTAATTGCGTTGGGCACTGGATAGACGAGATTGTCTGCCGACTGATGATATTGAGGCAACAGAGAATGGAAGAAGAAGAAGAAGAAGAAGAAGGGAAGAAGAAGAAGAAGAAGAAGATGGAGAAGATATCATATGGTTGACAGTATAAGAATAGGAAACAATTATGAGAAAACAAAAGAGTGGTTCAAAGAGGGTGGCAAATGACAAGACTGCATGGAGAGCTGCAAGTGAAGAGCTGCCTTACGGCAGCAGTAGTGGCCGAAACGTCGGTAAAGCTTTTTATATATTGACGATGTGATTCAATACTCATAAGAGTTTTATCAACAATGACAACGGCCGCGGAAGCCTTCGTTTACAACATGGATGCAGTCGGATGTTGTGAGAACGTCCATTATTGGTATTGTTGGTATATGGGCAGGTACTTGGAGTGACATTTTTTTTTTTTTTTTTTTCAAATATCGTATTTCAGTTTCTTCTGATTCATATTCAGACAATAAAAACACCTGATGATATGGCAACATGCACTCAAAACAGTTTGTTAGGTAAGTAAATAAATGGTTTGAACGATAGCAGGACAAAGCAAAAAGCGCTACCAATACGAAACTAACGCGGCCACAGCTAAAGGCATAAACTTACTGCATGCATTGAACCCTGTTCATCAAAAAGTTAATGACGATCGAGCTTCCTTACGTAATGGTGCATGACTGTAATTTATTAATAAAGCAGAAGTTTTTAATCTCTTAAAGATATGAGGAATATTTGCATTTTTTAATCTGCGAGTGTCAATGAAGACTAGGCGTGAATAATTATTCCATTTCGAAGTTAATTACCTTCAAAATTTCTGAAAATTAACGCCAAAATTTCTTTTTATGGAAATCGATACACCTAACTGCAAAAAATTAATAGATGAAGTTTCTCTCATAGCATCTGTCGTCGAGCTGTTATCTCTTTGAGACTGCCTTCCTCCAAACAACTTGAACATAAAAGCGTGGAAGACTCCAGCGGTAATGGTCCCATTGACCTGATAAGAGGTTATCATAACTGGGCGGTAGAAAAAAATGTGACCAAACAAAGGAAAATGCCAGAATGAGTTCTATTATCCAGTTGTAGGTATCGGAACAACACAAGAAAAAAAAAAAAAAATAGAATGTGTGAATTCCGTTAGTCTTGCATTTATGTTAAGCTTAAGACAGAAATGTTATGGAATTTTATTTAAGTACGAAAGGATTTTTGATTGCCAACCCATTGGGCAGTTTTTGGTACGAAGCTATGAAAATGATCGTGTGGCTTTTAGTGGACGGGAATCCCCATCGAGCTTAGGTCGCCGACAGCTGGTCTTAAATTAACGACTCTTCAGCGACTTGGTGTCGATGATGATGACAAATAAAAACAGTCCCCTACCAGCAATCGAACCCTAGCATGTAGCATGGTTTCCAGTGACGCTGACTCTGAGCTACGATTGAGGATTATATATTACACATTTGATTAACACGGGTGGAATTACGTTGTTGATAGTGGCAAAAGAGGAGCCCACTGTTCTGGAATTACATCGAGGAAGTCGTCGAGCTTAATGTTTAGCCCACCAGACGAAACTATCGCATACCTTAACTCCATTAAACAGTGTAGAGCGACACGGAATTTAATCGAGAACATTACCCATTAGTCTGGTGATCAACAAGTCACAGCTCTCAGCCTGTTCCCGTTAACGGTAGAATAGCCTGCATAAGATAATTATTTCTCAAAGATGAGATTCCCCAAAACCTTTTACCATATGACGAATGAATATATGAAAAATATGTCATCTTAAGGGCCCCACAAAGGAGCGACGCATCGCTGCAATCCATCGCATGCGATATTGCTGCAATCCGTCGCTCGCCTCCTCCTCGCTACGCACGAGTGATTAGTCGAGCAATTTCTACGAGAATTACGAATGCACATTCCTGGAATGAAAAAGGTTCTTTCATTATTAACGGCAGTCACAGTTGATTTGTGCATCCTCACGAGTAATATTTTTAAAACAAAATTTTTGAAAACGGTAACTGTAATTTATTAAACACGTTTTAAATCTGTTTTCCTGGGATGTTTTGGTTACGTTACACTTATAGTGCCGCCAAGTGGGTTGTATACGTCTTTCTAGTGTAGTAATACGTTTTATTTTTCATTTATTAGTCGTCAATTCCTTTTTATTGGTTCGTCTTACAGATTAGCTTCAAGTAAATACAGTACATAATTCGTTTTTCAGTTTCGATATGTCTACAGAAATGTTGCAAATAGTCGCAGTGCTAATAACCAAGAATATAAATTGTGAAAAGGGGAGTAAGTTTGTTTGAAACGGCTAAGAACTTCACTACAGTTTTATTGATTTGACCTAAACAATTAAATTAAAATATCCACTTAATGTTATGGTACCTTTTAATCTCTCTGTTTCGAAGATAAATTTAATGAAACGTGCAATTGTTTAACAAATAAATCAAAATCATCAGATGGAACTGAGTGTTACTTGGCTATTACAATGAATGTCCTACCGATTCCAGTGCTATGAATACAAGCTTCAAAACTCTGGTCACTGCAGAAATTCTAGGGTGGATTTTGTATTCTTAATACAAGTAAAAATTCTGGCCTCCATTGTTCAGAGTAGTTCGTGATCCCAGAATAATGTAAAGATATTACTGAACGTGGGAAAAGCGAAACGAAAATCAAATGCACAGACACTGATAATAACTAGAGAAACGAGTCACAGGCATATTGGCACACATCGCTGCTAAGCATCCAGGCAGCGATATTGCATCCACGAATCGCATGCGATCTGCCAGATTGCCTGGGAATTCCACGCGATCAGCGATCGGCGACCGATCGCTGCGATTTCTCCACACACGTGCCATCTACGAAGCGATCGATCGCCAATGCGACGGATTGCTGCGATCCGTCGCTCGTGTGTGGGGCCCTTAACTGATTCCTCTGTTGCTAAGATTTGCTGTGATTCCAAGTGCATTTGGGCTGGACTGTTTTAAGCTTTCCAAACTGTCGCTTCCCGAGTTTAAATCATCAGGATACACATAAAAAAGTTCCAGTTTTCCACTCCAGCTATTTTTAAGGTCCATGTGATCTTGCTGTTAAGAAAATTCGAAGAAGACAATAAATTTTGCTGTAAAACAGGGCAACCGATTTTGAGTTGTTACGTCATCAGCTGAGTATGGTGTGGGGAGAAAGGCACGGGCCATCGGCCACTAAGCTCCCGCTTAACAAACGTTCGTCCAGCGGCAGGCGACGCCGGAATGCGCCCAAAAACCGGTTGCAGATGGGCTCCTCTTCTTGCTTCGCGCTTCTCGCGAAGCAGAGGCTCCGGCGGCTGGAGGTCGCAGGTCATTCAAAACCATCATATCCTCCAGTAATTGCTTAACAGAATCCTCTGTTCCACTATTTTAAAATTTTAATCGTATTTATAAGTATTCTTTTCTTGTGTTAAGATTTACGTGTCACACTAATAGTAAGCATAATGGAAGAGTTTAACCCAATTGTTTTTCATTCTAAGGTCTTAGTTTGGAGCAACCACAGGTGTAAATACAGTTTCAGTGCTAAATTTTAAATGACTTCTTAAAATACGTTTATGCCAATAAACTATTAATCGACACTTATGAAAAGCTTTCCATTTATTTTTTTATTTATTTATTTTTTTTTTTTAATATGTATTTAAGGAAACAGGATACCAGACGAACCCTGTGTAGCTTAGACAGCAACAAAAGACCATTATCTGGTGAAATCGAAACAGTGCTTAGGAATGTCAGCATGTTTGTGACATAGGTTATGAATATACACAGACATTCAATTCCCAAATACCCTATTCGATTTCCGTCTTGCATTATTTATTTATTATAATTGCGGGCCTCTTTAGCGAACCAAGCTTGAATTCATTTCTATATCTACATCAATACTCCGTAAGTGACATTAAAGTGTCTGGCACAGGGTTCATCGAACGCGTTTTATGATATTTCTCCACAGATCCATTTTTTAATAGTTCGCTGGGAAAAGGAACACCTAAGCCTTTCTGTTTTCGATCTTATTTTAGTATTTTATTTTATGATCATCTCTACTATGTAGGTTGTTGCTAACAAAAGATGTTCGCCTTCGGAAAATAAAGTTGATGAAAGAAATTTCGCAAATCGATCTCGCCGCAACGAATAACGCCTGTCTTTTAATGACACCCACCCCAACACGTGTATTATTTCCGTTGGACTCTCCCCCCTAAAGGTAAAGCAGTCAACAATCCGAAGATTGTTTTGAGCACCACAGTGCTTTACTAGGCATGGTCCTGTCTGGAGGTGGTAAGGCGTTGGCTTCCTCCGGCCTTCGAACTGACTTAACCCCGCTAGTTACAGGGGGACCTACAGTTTAACGTGGGTTCCGAACCACGGTGCTACTCGGTATTTTTCACATGAGTAATACTGCCAGAGGTGAAAGAAGTGGAAAGTGAGAGATAAAAATCCTAGGGCCTGGCGGGGACCGAACCCGCGACCTTTGGATTTGTAGTCCGGCACTCTTATCACTGTGCAACCGAGGCGCCCCTATATCGCGATAATACGAAACTAGCTGCCCTTCTCTGAACTTTCTCTAAACTGTCAGTCCCACCTGCAGTCCCACCTGGTGTGGATCCCACAACGCACAGCAATACTCCAAAATGGGACGCACAAGTGTAGTGTTTGCAGTTTGTTTAGTAGAACTGTTGCATCTTCTAAGTGTTCAGCCAATGAAACATAGCCTCTGGTTCGTCTTCTCTACAATATTTTCTGTGTTCCTTCCAAGTTGTTAGTAACTGTTATTCCTAAGTATTTAGTTGAATTGACGGCCTATTTATTTGACTGATTAAATCAGACAAATTTTATCATGTAAATGATGTTTAACGGATTTTTTTTTTAGTGAACATTGACCTATAGATGACTTCACACTTCTCATTATTAAGGCAAGTCACCGTTATGAGATAGTGAAAATGGTTACATTTATTATATGTCGTGTTGAAGTGATAATTATACGGGGCACTCAAATGACACTTAAACACCCGCCACAACAGGGCCACTACGGTCGGGGGTTCGAATCCCCCATCGGGCATGGATATTTGTGCCGTTCTTTGAATTACTTACTGCATAAGTAGTTTGTAAGTTTATGGACTGATGACCCCGTAGTTAAGCTATACAAACATTTGAATTTTTTAATCACCAAACGCGTTTAGAAATAATTTATCCCACTGAGAGACGAGATGGTCAGTTCATGGTTCGCAGAACGCAGTCGTCCACTGACAATCCACAACGACTCCCACTCCAACTAGGTGTGTTCTCCTTCAGGTCGGCAAAGAAGTGAAAATACAACCACAAGGGTGAAGAGTTGGGCTGTACTGAATATGTTAGGTGTGTTTCCCAACCATTTGCTGAGGCGTAGCCTCCATCCAATTGACAGTGTGGGGGCAACAGAAATAATCCTCTAAAAGAATTGCTGGGCATTTTCACTTTTTAGTGCATCGTCCTTCCTGCAAAGTAACCTCATAGCGCTGTGCACTGATTGTGGCTGGACTCTAAAGGCAGAGGGCCCCTTCAGTCGACAGAGAGGGGAGAAGGTCATCGAGACGTTAGTAACCTTGTGTGAACAGCTTTTGTTTTCATTGGCGAGGGAGATTTGGTATGATTCCACTGTTAGCGTTGCCTTTTGCCCTCGGGTTCGAAACGGTGGCTCCTCGTCGTGTCCCCATTGGCATTACGGGGCAGAAGCGTTACGCGATGACTCTCACCCACATATTATCATTGGGACGAAAGCTGCTCTGCAGCGGTTTAGTTGGGAAACACTCCAGCATCTGTGCAGCCGGGATCTCTTCCACAGTATGCTTCCACTTCTTTGGCGACCTGAAGTAAGACGTCTTCGGGCGTCCGCTTCTGTCAGATGAGGGACGTACCAGGGGAGTGTCGACCCCTCAGCGGTTTACGAAACTGGAACTCGCTGACTAGTCTCCCTCGGAGATAAAGGTCTTGTGGTGCATTAGTCCCTTATAAATTAAACAGAATTTTTTGTGCCTTTCTAGATTTTTTCTAGTATAACGACACAACGACCGCCACTGTCAATCATGCGGTCCTGAGGCATTAGTTTATTCTGAATTGACTACCGGGACCCAGTCTCGTTATTTCAACACACATTACATAGACCCGTGAAAACAGTTCCCACGTTTTGGGCGTGATAGCTATCACTAAATAAGCAGCAACAGGGATGTAGGTTTTGATATTTTATCTTACGTTCTTAACGTCATAATCAGTTACTGAAATGACAAAATATCAGCGAAAGAGTTCAAAATACGATGAAAAATGTAAGGCTATTAATAGTCTTATCCTCACACATTCTATGTTTGATATACCTTGCAATTTCTGTCTATGGCTCGCATGTAACCTTGACGCTGCAGCGGAGTGGCCGAGCACATTGTGGTGCTATGCTCCGATGCGCGAGGCCGTTCCCCGTCGGGGGTTCGAATCCTCCCTCGAGCTTGGATGTTCGTGTTGTCTTTATTATATGTTTATAAGTTTAGGGACTGATGACCCCGCAGTTAAGTCCCACAGGCTTTAGAAATATATATATATATATATATATATATATATATATATATATATATATATATATATATATATCCTTGACGACGAATTCCCACTGTATCATACACTGTCGAAACGCATCACTGTGTGAAGATCAAACATTTCTCCTAAAGAAACTGCCTACACTTGTTCACCCTGTTTTGGAGTATTGCTACACATAGTGGGATCCACAACAGGTGGGACTGATAGACGATTTAGAGAAAATTCAGAGAAGGGCAGCATGTTTCGTATTATCGCAATATAGGGGAGAGATGCACGATTTAGGGTGTAAATCATTAAAAGAAACGCGTTATTCGTTGCTGCGAGATCTATTTGCGAAATTTCTTCACCAACCTTGTCTTCCGAGTGCGAACATATTTTGTTAGCACCCACCTACATAGGGAGACCATCATAATAAAATAACAGGAATCAGATCAAAAACAGAAAGATTTAATTGTTCCTTTTTCCATCCAGGTATTACAGAATGGAACTGCGGAGATATATCATAAAATCAGTTCGATGATGCCTCTGCCATGCACTTCAGTGGGACTTGCAGAGAATTTATGCAGATGTGACGTTAGCTGTCAATTGTACCACACTACAGAACTCGTCATGCAACAGCTGGAATATCGCAGTAGGTACCGAGCAATAGTTGGTACACTTGACTCGCATCCGGGAAGACGGTGGTTGAAATTCATTTTCGGCCATGCAGATTCAGGTTTTGCGTTATTTCCGTAAATCACTCCACGCAAATGCCGTGATGGTTACTTTCATAGTGCACGGCAGATTTCCTTTCCCGCCCTTATACAAACAATCCGATCGTGAGCTCCGCCTCTAATGACGTAGCTGTCGACGGCACGTTAAACCCTGATCTTATTTTCTTCTATCCTTCCTACCTTCCTTCATTCAAAATGTTCAAATGTTTGTAGAACTTATGGGACTTAACTACGGGGTCATCAGTCCCTAAGCTTACAAACTACTTACGAACTAGCTAAGACTAAGGACGGCACAAATATCCATGCCCGAGGGGGGATTCGAACCCCCTACCGTAGTGGCCGTGCAGACCGTGACTGGAGCGCCTCAGTCCCCTCGGCCACCGCGGCCGGCTTCCTTCATTCGTTCCGGAATAAGTGGGCTGTCGTAGCGCATATCTATAAGAAATAGACTAAATGGAGCGAGTGGCAGGTTAGCGCAGATACACACTGATAAAACTTGTGTTCGGTGAATAGTCCTGAAATATTGACGAAGATGAACTATGAACTACAGTTATCTTAATATTCTTCGAAATAGTCACCTGCTATAACTATCCACCGCTGAGCTATCCGAGACGTGTCCTGGAAACTTTGCACGAAGTCTTCCTTTGGGATTGTGTTCAAAAGCCTCGACACGTTTCGTTGCATGTCAGGAATATCTTCAAATCTCTTTCAACGCAAGTTTGAATCGAGGGAGTAGGAACAATCCTGGAGAACTGAGATCCGGAGAATATGTTGGATGTTCAAGGTGCAACACCTCTTTTTTGCCAGGATCGTGGGCAAGCGTCCTCGTGCAGCTTGAACATCCATCACACTCGCAGGTCAAAGGAATATTATGTCCTGTTATGATTAATATAATTATGGAAGTCCTCGTAGATCCCTGAACAAGAAAGCGCTTCTTGTTAGTTAAGACGGTCAGTTGATTTGCGAATTAGGTACGGTGCTAAATATTGTGGAAGTGCTGCTTCATACAGTTGCCATTTCGATAAATTTATAATAAATCACCGCTCTTTTGCGTGAAACTACTACAAGAGAAACAACTCACGGAATAAACCGATAAAACGACAGGGCATCATAGGCGAATAAAGGGGGAAAGAGAAGGGGGAGTGGGTAGTAACACCCGTTCCTGCATACTCCCCTAACCGTAACTGTTTCTTAAAAAGAAAATTGGAAAGAGAGAGATAGATGAAGAGAAACATATTTATTATAACACGTTAAAAAAGAAAAGAAAAAAGAAACACTTTACTTTAAAAAATCTGGAGATGAGACAGTTCATCCCCTCCCTTCCCTTATTCCCCTCCCCCGGACCAAAATCCTTGATTCGCCACTGTCGGATATGTTGCGGTCGTGATGAGTTTCCCGTTCTTAGTTAGGGTATGTAAACTTAAGTGCGACTTCAGAAAACGAAAATTCAGGCCAACGATAAGTCCTCCGCCAAAGCACCTAAAAGCCGAACCGATTAACACATTATCTCTCAGTGATTTATTTACAGATTGTATCGTTTTTATTTTATTCCTAATGATGGGATAAATTATATCGAGTTCCAATTACTGCCTTATATTATTGAGAGTAATTATTATACTTTGTTCATTAGTGAACATCTAACATTAGATTTCTTTTTGTATTTTAAATTGAGACCACAATTCAGCAGTGGTAGAAGACTACTTTTTACGTCCTACCTATGTTAGTCAATTACTATTAGGTGACTATTGCCTCTGGTTATGCAGGAAAAGATTATTAGAAGTAAATAATGAGGCATTATTGACCTACTTAGTTGTTCTGAAAGCGTGAAGAGAAATAATATATTTGTAAGTCACATGGCGGAAATAGTATCGACTACTTACATAGCTATAATAAAAGCAACACAATAATAGCATTCAGATATAGTAGTGGACATAATGAGTGAAATTCATTTCATTCATTGCAGCACTTCATCATGTATCATGCCAGCGACCTGTGCATACGAGGGCTGGATCTTAATTAGTGGAAACTATTTATTCACAAACCAAACAAAATCATTACATGTTTGCACCTGTTACTGTCCTTCAAGTAGTCACCAGCGTTGTGTAGAACCGTTGCCAGTGATGTGATAGTCGTAGAGCCTGTTGAGGGTACGAATGGAGCCGTCTACTGCCTATCGAATCTCTGGAACAGGTCTGAAGCGAACGCCACGAAGTGGTTCCTTTACCTTCGGAATCCATTTGTATATTTCTGTCAATTCATGCGGAACCCATCGTGACGCAATTTTTCGCTTGCCCAGGCGTTTGTTCAGGATGCGAAGCACCGTCGTACGCGCTAATCCGGTTTCGAGGGCGAGCTCGCGAATCTCTGGCGTCGATCACTGTCCACTAACGCGGCAACAGTATGCACTTCTTTTGAGACGCTAGGACGACCTGCCCGATGCATGTCTGCCACAGTTTACCGACCTTCGTTGAAGGCTTTTACCTAACATGCTACTGATCTGTACGGCAATGCCGATTTCCCGCACGCATTGAAGAACTTGATGACACTGTCGTGCTGTACGACCTTGATCCAACTTCGTTGTTCCTATTTCGAAAACATAGTGATAGCGTTACGATAGATCACAAGTGACTGTGTGACTGCGCTCGCCGGTGACGTGGAACGGGCAAGTCTATTTGCTCGGAGGTAAGGTAGAGGTATGTCAACAACGTGTGCTATCAGCGAGAGTAGTAGATTCCAAAAAATGTTTGTTAAGCTTATGGGACTTAACTACGGGGTCATCAGTCCCTAAACTTACAAACTACTTATGAACTACTTACGTACTAGGACGACACAAATATCCATGCCCGAGGGGGGATTCGAACCCCCGACCGTAGTGGCCGTGCTGACCGTGACTGGAGCGCCTCAGTAGATTCCATTGCATAGTGTCTCCACAGCAGTGTTGCCACTATTTAAGTTCCAACCCTCGTAAATCAGGCGTATCTCTGCGTTTGACTGCTTTAAAAATAAATAAAAGATTTATTGTTATTTGATATAACTATATTATACAAAAGGAGGAGGCGATGTCAGTTACCAAAGAAAAATAACTGCCGGCCGCAGTGGCCGAGCGGCCTGCGGCGCGCCGACCTCGGTCTGCACGGCCGCTACGCTAGGAGGTTCGAATCCTCCCTCGGGCATGGGTGGTTGTGTTGTCCTTAGCAAAAGTGAGTCAAGCAATTAGTGTGTAAGTCTAGCGAGTGATAACCACGACGTTTGGTCGCATAAGACCTCACACGCACTTTTGAATAATGGGTTAAAGTAGTTTACAATATTTCAATAAATGCCGATGAGGCACGGCTAACAGGACTGCGGTTGTGTGGATGCGGATGAAGAACTCTGGTAGGAATGCGGGTGCATGTTTGTTATCCGTGCAGACCGATAGCCGTATGATGTTCTTTGGCACGAATTCAGCTCGTGCAATCACCCGTTCTAAACCGGTTCTTCTGCGGTCAATCTACGGAGCAGGGAGCGCCGCTGTGCGGAGTGACTGTCTCATTTGGGCCAGAGCGGCCTCGGCCCCTCTCAATAACTGCCGGTAATTACAAGGTTTCTTCCAAAGATAAATACGCCGAAACAACATAAACAGACCATCATAATCACTGTTATTTCTTACTCTTTATTATTACCAAATGTCTGTATTTGAAAACACTTTGTAGACAACTGAATCAGTGGCATTTGCAGTACACACACAAAACCTTAACTCCATCCTACACCTTGAAAGGCCCATCAAATACCGACCGGCCGCCATGTCATCCTCCGCCCGAATGGGTCAACGAATTCGGTACTGAGGGGAACGTGGTTAGCACCTTACACACCTGTCCTTGTTTTTGTTTTCGTGACCGGAGCCGCTCCTTCTCATTCAAGTAACCCCTCAATAGGCGTCACTAGGGCTGAGTGCACGCCCCTTGCCAACAGCGCCCGCTAGACCCGGTTGGTGACCCATCCAACTGCTAGCCAAGCCCGACAGTGCTTAGCCGCGGTGATCGCTCTGGAACCGGTGCCTCAACTGCGGCACGGTCATTGGGCTTCAAAAATACCCTATAGTGTTCGAAAGTATCAAATGTAATGTTAAATTGACGACACGATGGCGGAAGAAACGGATCCCCAAGTGTGAAAGGAGACAGGCAGTACTATGTTGTCGCTAGAGAAGAGGAATGTATCTGTCCTCCTGACTTAGTGACTTCGTGACTCAGTGACTTCAGTGGTGGATCGGTCACTGCAAGTTATCTATCACGGACATTTCAAAGCTACCCTTCTTCACTGTTGACGGTGTAAGTCAGACCCACAAAAGAATAACGGGAGCTAAACTAAGACGAGGTTCAACTGCTAACGGAAAAAGCGGTGCTAGGAAATTCCATGAAATCGGCGTACGTAATCACTCAGAAGTTCCAAAGCGTCACCAGCAGCGAGAAAAAAAACAAAAAAACATTGGGGTGCTATTGTAAACTTACCACCCTCCGCTTTCCTATCAGGTGCCACCCTCTTCCGGGTATAAAAAGGTGTTAAAGCAGATCTTAGTGCCCTGATTAAATAAATGACGCGCAACGGAAACTATGGCAACTAATTGGATAGCGGTGGCAGTAGTTTACCTCAAGGGATGTGCCTAACATGATTTCCTATCTGAATATTACGCATTCAATGACGGGGAATTAGTATAAAGAAAGCAGTTTCCCTTTTAACAAATTTACACGAAGCCACACGAGATTTCATTAATAAATTTCCTCTGCGCACACAGTAGAATCTCAAATCGACAAAGCGAACATCGTTCCACTTCCCACCATAACTATATTGAAATAAGCCAACTTGGTACACAAGAGATCCCCACGTGAACTGAGCCTAATCCGCAAAGACCAGAACTCGTCCTAATTCCGTGAAAACGCTCCCAAAAAGTTAGAAAATGGACTTCTCATAACATGGTGCATTTACTGAATCATTTCCCTGCTAATCTGTTCCAAATTTGTCAAAACTCACACACACTTTCAAATACATTATCCTCAGAGACCAACATACTCACGTCCGTCCTCAGCCAGCCCAGGAAACTTTCTGCCGCAATATGGCTGCCCTCTAGCCTAACCACCCTTCCCGTTCAACTTGACCTGAGCCGTCCTGCAATTGGCCAGTCACCTAACGGGACCATCCTGCCAACTTGCGAATCGTGAAGGAAACGCAAATCACAGACACATGTCGACCACGTTCCCTCAGGAGACCTCTCTGTGCAATACAGACTGGGCTAACCTTCTAACTATGAGTATCACTGCCTTCCCAGCTGCGGCCTCACACACACGAACACACACACACACACACACACACACACACACACACACACACACCCTTGGTAGGATGGGGAGATGGGTGCTGTGGGGCAAAGCTCCTTATGTGAGCGGGGCTCACTTATTATGCCTGTAATTACAGTAGCAATAATAATTGTCGTGCATTCTTCTCTCCACTACTCGTAGCACTAGCGCCGACATGAATAAGTTGGCACGAAAGGTCAAACACAAAAGTAAAATTAGAAAGTAATGTGCACACAACACTGTGGCTTGCATGAAACACATATCAATTCAAGCAAGTCAAACTGAATGATACTACAGTATCGTTTCACTATTGTCGAGAAGCTTTCAATGCGGCCCACGTTTCTGAAGTCAATGTTAAGCGACGACTGAGGTAGCGGAAAGAGTGACGCCATTGGTAAGTAGATGAATGTTACAGAGTGTAGTGTGATTCGTCAGGTAAAATCACTCGTTTTCCATCATATCGAAGGCTGTGGGAATGGGCGAAACTGGCCTGTCATCGTATGTAGTGTCCTATGGGGTTTTGAGTTTGCACCCGAATTTTGTTGACGTCATGCCACGATATTTTGGCTGATAATCGTTCAGTCGTCTAGATGCGAATGTCCGCCACTAGAGTCTGCTGTTTTATATATAAACTCTCTTCAGCCAAACATTACATGCATTAAACAGATGGGGGTAATACATAAAATGGTAACAATAATAGATGAGCTTTGTATTTTTTTTCTTAAGGGATCAAACTGCTGACGTCACTGGTACCTAAACGTACAACGTAAACTAACGTATGCTAAAGGCAACACAACACTCATGCCAGAGGGAGAACTCGGACCTCCGGTGGAAGCGGCTTCCTGTGACAGGGCGCCTGAGACCGCGCGGATGTTCCCGCATGGCGATTTTGTGAAACGAATTGGAATTTTTACCTTAATCCTTTCAGACACAAGGTTGTAGGTGATGTGACATTAATATAGATACGTTTAAGATACAACATACACACAGTAATTCATTACAAAACCCCAGCCGGCCGCGGCGGCCGAGGGGATTGAGGCGCTTCAGTCACGGTCTGCACGGCCACTACGGTCGGGGGTTCGAATCCCCCCTCGGGCATGGATATTTGTGCCGTCCTTAGGATAAGCTAGTTCATAAGCAGTTTGTAAGTTTAGGGACTGATAACCACGTAGTTGAGTCCCATAAGCTTAACACTTAGAGTGCCATGCCCGTAATATTACGTTGCTGACGTCTGTTCGAAGATTGCCGCGCCCGTAATATTACGGACGGCTGTTCTCAAAGGAATTCTAACTTTCGCGCGCATCATTATCCGTACGGCAATTATCAGAAGGGAGGCAAACCCTTGTATTAGACATCTCTGCCACTACGAGGGGCCACAAAACTGTTCACTTTACGAAACAAGGGTTTGTGTCAATTGAATGTGAGACATCAGGGCGAGCGTTAGACGCACCATGTCAAGCAATAGGCCTTTGAGCGACGCCGAGACATTCAGGTGACAAAGAAAAACATTTCTACCAGCCACTTTATTATTGCGGTATGCAAAGACTTGTCATCACCATGTGCCGCCGACTTTCAGCCTGGTATAAGTGGTGCTGCGCTTTCACGACTGGATGAAACACATTTCCTGGAAAGAATACCCATTCCACCAGGGAAGAAGAAGGCACAAAAGACTTGTAGAGTGTGCTCAGAGAAAGAAGCATGAGTCGCCAGAAGGAAGGATACTTCATTCCAGTGTGCAGTATGCAAAGTGGGGTTTTGTGTCCAGCCCTGCTTCCAGCTGTAACACTCAAAAAAGAACTATTTGCACTAAAAGCCGTTTGCTGATGTTTAATATTCATGACATTTGCATGTAATCACATAAACATTGCTATGTTTATTAATAAATAGTTTATAAAACGAAAAAACAATTTTTTACCTACCCGAAAACAGCGTTTCTTGTTTTGATTGTTGTGATGAAGGTTTACAAAGCAGGGAAATAATAAGGTTTATTCCTGGCCAAGGAAAAAATATTAATTATTATTCCTGAATCTATACCAACGGGACGAAATACTGTAAAAATGGCCGGCACTGGGGGAACGAGACTAAGAAAATGGGCTGGCACTGGGGGAAGTCGGTTCGCATATATGGATGGCACTCAAAGTGTTAACAAACGTTTGAATATTTGAACAAAACCCCAACGATCTAGGCGATGCAACGGTAACACACTGGACTCGTATTGGGGAGGACGGCGGTTCCAAACCACCAAAAATCCTGATTTAGGTTCTATGATTTCCCTAAATCAATCCAGGCGAATGCCGAGATGCTTCCTTCGAAGGAGACGGCCGACTTCGTTCTCCATCTTTAGCAAAACTCAATCTGTCCGTGTGGACGGTCTCGAATGTTCACGATGTCTACGGGACGTTAAACCCTGACCTTCCTTCTTTCCTCTCGCATCGTTGACTCAGAGACGTAACTGACGTAGTTCTTGGCTGATAAATTATCCAAAGGAGCATGAATTACGAACACAGTTGACCTCCAGAACGTTATTTAACACATTTTTGCTAACCATCACGTAAGTCCTAATGTTAGGCATAAGCTTCTTTGCCGTTTTCAATTAGCAATAAATAAAACGAAACGAGTATAAAGACGCACACGATGCCGTGTAATTGATTTTGGTTGGTTTGCAGTGAGCCAAAAATACTGCTCATTCGTATTTATTCCTTTTTTCCTCTTACTTTTTTGCCTCGTTGGGATTCCCTGGAGCTTAGCAGACAGTTAATTTGTCAGGATTTTAGTGACGGCTATCACTATAAACATGCAGGGAAATTCTGAGTAGTAATTTATTACAAAGTAGTTGCTAAGACACAACACCGGGCGTGTAGGCACTGTATCTCATACATGTGTTCTATGACTGAGAAGGTCTCGCACAGGATGCGAACAGCCAGTCGTTAGAGAAGCAGCGGCAAAGGATTGAAGGGCATTTGACGCTCTGAATCCTCACCTCGTAATTTCGTTTTACTTTGCAGGCATACAATATTTTTGAGCGACAAGGTAACAGAACATTCGCTGAAGGACAATTTGTGTGCCATTTTAAAGAATTACAATCAGTCGAACTCCGATGCAGTAATAGATGTGATTAATACTGGAGCATGCATTCCATAGAGACTCCATTTCCTCCCTGTTTTTCGGTTACCTTATCTGATGTTTTCCTGTTGTATCTAAAATTTTCACTATCAAGGGGGTGCAGCAAACATGTCTTCATCAACTTTTACACAATAGACTACAAGATATATTAGAGTACAGCAACAATCGCGTTATATTTGTAAAATCGACACAGTAGAAAACATACCTGCCCTTTGCAACTATAGGCAGATTACGCAGTAGTGTATACACAGGCCATGAAAAACAGAAAGACTTAAATATAGCAAAAAACCGCGGTGGCGTAGCCGAGCGGTCTAAGGCGCCTCGGCGCGGAGCGCGCGGCTGTCCGCCGTCGGAGATTCGAGTCCTCCCTGGGGCATGGATGTGTGTGTTTGTCCTTAGATTAGTTTACCTTATTTTAAGTAGTTTGTAAGCTACGGACTGATGACCACGCAGTTTGATCCGATAGATTTACAAACATTTGAACATTTTTTGTAGCGAAAATAGTCAGTATTTCATGTTAAATTTATTTAATTATCTATTGGAATACTGAACTGTAATAACTTTGTAAACATACATGAACTTCCACTCTGGCAATGCTTTTATTGTGCATTTCTCTGTAGTTTTGATAAGAGGATCGCTAAAAAGAAGTTCTAAATTAATCACGATATTAAATTGCTACAGCTATAATGTGAAATGTAACCGTGAAATGAATGTAACTGATAACTCCTAAAATGACCATGTCGTCTTGCGTACCTTTTAACAATTTAGAATAATTTGAAGATTAAGACATTTGCTGAATTAGCTCTCCTCTCATACAGAAACTAATCAACATAAAATAACTTCACGCTCCATACAACACAGAGTGCGGAAAAACATATACCACGAGTTACGTTAACCGAAAGATATACAGAAGCAATACAGAACTTTTAAGAAATGTGTTGTGTATTACCCGAATATTACAACTCACTGCAAAGTACATCGTCAGAAAACAATATCTCTATCCCCCCCCCTCTCTCTCTCTCTCTCACATACACACACACACACACACACACACACAATCACACAACATTCGCCCACAGCCTTTGTCAGACTCGAAACGCGGCAGACGGAGACGATGGCCGTGTTTCGGTGAGTTGTGACAACGCCATCTAGAGACAACACCTGAGCAAACATCGTTTAGAGATAAGGCGTAGTAACAGTCCGTGGCACGTCACACCGATAGGCCCGTGGCCAACGAGAATGACAGGCCGTGGCGCATGCGTCACGACACGTCAACAGATAAGGCTTGAGACAACGCGATCGTCAGCTGACTGGCTGGCCACTGGGGTTCAGCAGCCAGCCAGTGAGCTAGCGATTGCGTTGTCTCATGCCTTCTCTGATGACATGTCGTGTCGTTGGCCTTGGATGGGCCGCAGTCGCTAGCTGACTGGCTGGCCGCTGGGGCACAGTCACTGCCTCGTAGCGGAGAGCAAGTCAGCTGCTGATCACGACCTTCTCGGGGTGACGTGATACAGACTATAGTGAGGCCTTATTTCTAGATGGTATTTACCAACGAGCTTAAATTTCATAGAGTCGCGATAGGTCCGCCATGTCTGAGGCGAATTGAACTGGCATCCGCCACGATATTTGGGGTAACGGCTGACAGCTGGTATGCCGCACCCATTTGAAATTTTACCTACTTACAGTTGCACGTTTTAAATAAAGATTGGTTATTGAATATGGATGTACGTTAAGTTCCGTTAGACGTTTTCTAAGAGAATTAACGAGCCTGGTAGTAAATTTCTTAAAGATGCGATAAAGAAATATCACGAACCCTTATTATCACAGTTACATTTCGAACTATAACCGCTATAACGAAACTGCCGCTCCGAAAATATCTGTGTTAATTTTAATGCTAGTACATGGTCTAAACGAGCTGCGAAACATATAGTGAACAGTAATTGTTAGGACGAACAATCATGACCATGGATTTTCATCTGCTGTTAACGTGTTGTAACAGTTTCTTTCATTAAGTATAGTATACACGTATCTTGTGTTTAATAAACCTAAAGCGTTTGGTTGTAAACTTTGGTCGACGAAATTTGAGTATACAGACGAAAGTGACAACGAAATAATGCAGTTAAAAATACGTCTGGGTCATCTGCCACGAAAACATTCCATGCCGAAATAAGGTGTTAACGTAAACTGACTGGCGGACACGGATCTACGAGAAGAATCTTAGCGGAGCATAGTTGACCCAAAAATACAAGTCCATTTATTGAAAATTGTTCGACTTGACAAGTGTATTAGCCCAGATAAGAAGGTAGCAGTAAATCTGTTAAGCTGAATACCGAGGCACTACCTTTATTCAATCTGAGCTAGCGGTGCGTATCTCAGGATATTGTTAATGGGACCAAAAGTTTACTTGTTCAGACTGGATGTCAAATTAGTAATAAAGATACAAAACGAAGTAGCATGTGTCTATCGGTAATGTTTAGTCACTGAAATGCTAAAAATAAATAAATCCACTAGGAGAAGTTACAAAATGTTACTCTTTAAATATTCCACGAGAGTCATGAGGCATATTAGTTCCTTCGACAGGCCTTTCTCAAGAATACCACGATAAAATTTAGAAATTTAATCGACAAAGGGTAAGAACAACCTGTCACCCTGAGAGCCATTTTTGATCAATTATCTTAAGAAGGAAAATGCCAAGATCGCACTATGATGAATTACTTTATTGGCGACCGGTTTCGGTGTGCTATGCCATCGTCATCTGGTCGTATAAATTCTACAAAATCGTCACTTAAGAAGGCGCAACATTGCACTTAGTCAAAATATAAGATACACATGTTAAACTGCTACAAGCAGTTCGTAATATAACTTGTGTGAATTATATTTTGACTTTTTTGATTTATTTATTTAAATGGAGGATAAGCCGAAGATGCAAAATTGCACTTAGTCAAAATATAAAATACACATTTTATGAACTGCTACAAGCAGTTCATAATTTAACTTGTGTGGTTTATATTTTGACTAAGTGCAATATTGCCTCTTCGATTTATCCCCTATTAAAAAACAAAAATAACATGTCCACATTTTAGAGTTTATACGACCAGGTAATGTTGGCATAGCCTACCGAAAACGGTCGTTAATACATTGATTCATCATACTGCAACCTTGGCGTTTCCCTTTTGAAGGTAATTGATCAGTACAGATCGCTTCCATCCTGCGATGCCAGGTAATATCAGCTATTTTTGAATCGAATCCTCCATACGATGGTTTATCCAGTATACAGAAGCTATAAGTATCGCCGCACGTAAACCAGTCAGATTTCCTTGGGAATCAACAAATGCCAAATTTTGCTTCAAAGACTGCTCCTACAAATAAATGTTATAATATACGAAAGAAAAACTTGAATGTGTAGCAAAAGCAAAAGTTACCCCTCATGTACATTCTAAAAATGCCACTTTCTTGTACCATCCTTATTTTTATACTAGCTGCAAGTCCCCGGCTTTGCGCGGGTTTAAAATAAGGTTTTCTGTAGAACAAAGAGGCAAAAAATGCGTCTTATATGTATAAAGATTTCAATCGAAGTCTGTAAGAAAAGTACTCTCCCCCATGCACCGAACGAAATTTTATGTGGAAAGTAACTTTCATCTTATTTTCAAGGTCAAGTGTACAAAGTTTCATCAAGATCGGAGCAAAACTGTGGATTTTGGCGAAATCCATAAGTACCCTCCACCATGCACTGAACGAAATTTTATGTAGACAGTGCCCTTCCTCTTGTTTTGAAGATCAATTGTACAAAATTTCATCAAGATCAGTGCGAAGATATAGGTTTACACGGACACATTGAAAATGCTCTTTCACTTTTTCTCAAATTTTCCGCTTGTTTTTTCCAAAAAATGGAACGAAACCTGTTTAATAACTTTCCCCATGTAATTTTGTGCACGTGTACCAAATTTCACGTTATTTGGTTGTCTGGATCTTGAGTTGTAAAAGAACAGACAGACAGACAACAAATGCGTCTTATAAGTATAGAGAAGTATTTCAAACTGTAGCCGATCCTTATTTTATTCATGTTACTGATAACATCGCATACAATTCATGAAGCACTATTGTAGGTGATTCTATACTAGGCCAATGTAAATAATTTATTTAATTCAACACTTCGCATTCATTTTCCTACAAAACAAACCTAATAATAATGTGGACGTACTTAATTGTGCTCTGGGGATTCGCTGAAAACTAAAGTAGTGGAATCCTCGCGAAAATATCAGACAGAAATGTTTTGAGTAATAGAGGAGTCAGACGCATATTTGTGTCCTATTCTGAAGACTATTATCACGCTCCAGGCATTTAAGCTAAGTATAAAAATTTGTAGCTTGACACAGATCTTGCTGTTGATGTTTTCCGTCATGTTATTTGGACTGAAAACAAAATATTTCAATCGCCTTCTTTTTTCGAAGAGACTCATTTAAAGACACATACTGATTACCTTGAATATCCCTGTAAAATAGGAATAGACGTAAATCTTTGTCCTAAGAAACACAATCTTATGTATACTTTTAGAAAATTAGAGTAGCGCCGGCCGCGGTGGCCGAGGGGACTGAGGCGCTTCAGTCACGGTCTGCACGACCACTACGGTCGGGGGTTCGAATCCCCCCTCGGACATGGATATTTGTGCCGTCCTAGTTCGTAAGTAGTTCATAAGTAGTTTGTAAGTTTAGGGACTGATGACCCCGTAGTTAAGTCCCATAAACTATAAAAACATTTGAACATTTGATTTAGAGTAGCACAAGGAACGCTACAACTTAATGTCTCATTTACGTCGGGAACGTTAGAAATGATCAACAATTGATTTGTAAAAAGATTTTGTAGACGGACAAACGGACGCAAGTAGTTTCAAATATCAGTTGTCAGTGGTAGACTAAGGAAGAGAAATCGGGATCCCTTTTTCTTCAAATGTTCAAATGTTTGTATAGTCTATGGGACTTAACTTCGGGGTCATCAGTCCCTAAACTTACAAACTACTTATGAACTACTTACGGACTAGGACGGCACAAATATCCATGTCCGAGGGGGGATTCGAACCCCCGTCCGTAGTGGCCGTGCAGACCGTGACTGAAGCGCCTCAGTCCCCTCGGCCACCGCGGCCGGCCCTCTTTCCTCATTGCTATCTAAAGCTTCAGTAACTTACATAACTTATATAACTATAACTTCCGGTAAGTATTAAGTAATGGGAAGAATAATCGGCGAACGTGAGGGTGCTTGGTTTGTTTATGCAGATCACTTGATTCACTTGATTGCAATCGATTTCAACATACTCCGTCTAGTGAAATATACGCTCATGGAACAGCGCTGTCTGGATTATATATAGTACGTTTTGTTATGCCCGAGGCCGACCTCGTGCAAGTCTTATCTTCGACTAATTTCCGTGGTATAGTGTAGCATATGCAAGGACAACCAACGCTTTCGGTGATATGTGGAACGCATGCTATGAAACGTCGTATGCATGATGTATGATAAAACGCCAGATACTGTTCGGTGGGTTACTCGCATTCAGTTGTTCTTGAGCACATATCAAGTAGCCAACCATAAATATATTTTAAATACTGGCGACATTTGAGGTAAAAGCGAGATATATAATATTTACAATCCGCGATGGGGACAGCAGGTACGGAGACTACAAAGCACCAATTGCCGAAAATGTTCAATTTGTTGGAAATTCCATTATCAAGTTCTTAAAATTACTGCGATGTAGTGTGGCTAGGTCGCAGAGTGGGAAAGTGACAGACTACGAAACCAAAGGTCGTGGATTCGATCCCCTACCAAGCCTAGGATTTTATCTGTCACTTTCAACCTTCTTAACCTCTCGCAATGGTGATATATTACAAGCTGCTCATCTTATTATTTTATATCCATTTTTAATAAGATGACCAGCTTGTTAAATATATATATGAACAGATGATGGTGACACAGTTTGCCGTAACCGTG
Organism: Locusta migratoria; assembly: GCA_026315105.1. Lineage (NCBI taxonomy): Eukaryota > Metazoa > Arthropoda > Insecta > Orthoptera > Acrididae > Locusta > Locusta migratoria. The sequence continues at coordinate 310,027,639 of CM048746.1, forward strand.
AGATCTTGGATTTTCATTTTGAAGACTATGAAACTATCAGATCGCTTCCAAAGCCGACAATGTCAGGTTATCTTAAAATCCTTAGAACTTAAATTATATTGCAGGTTGGTTCCGTATTTAAAGAACTCGCACGGTATGTATGTATCTTATGAATAGTATTTTGCCCTTCGCACCAACCGTTATTCATTTGCTTTTTATGATAGCAGCAACCAGTTGCACTTAATTGGTTTTATGGTCCGTTTTCTGGCCTTTCGTCTTACGTACATGTCTGAAGAAGGGCACTAATTGCCCGAAATCGGCCAATAAAAGTAATCAAGACCAACTGGTTGTTTCTGTTTAAAACTGTTTTATGAATATCACGTAATTATAGCTATTCAAGAATCGTTGTAGTTTTGTAGACTCTCCTCGCCGGTTTGCAATATCTGGCGATGGAATTTCATGTAACTTTTTCTTTACGGAAATGAAGCTTTCTCGTGGTAGTCTTGAAATCGCTGATTTAAAGGAGTCCTTTCGAACATATTTCTTTAATGAGACAACATTTCTAACTCTTCATTATTAGAGAGATTCCTTGAATTCCATTAGTGGAAAGCTCACGCACATTTATCAGAAACGAGAAACTCTTTTGACAGGTCTACCTAACCGTGAATTCCTCGCGTTCTTAAAAGCCCAAGTTATCCGCTTGCTGCAACTGGGATACGATAATATTCGCAGCAGCAGCAGTTATGCATCACCCGTGAAACAAAAGTCCTGTATCTTCTGAGTTATTGATCATCAAAACCCAACAGATTTTCTTTAGGTAAGCCTATTGTTTAGCAATTTCGGTGAATAAAGAGCTACATAAACCCTTGCATGAATTCAAAATCCTCCTTCGGGCGCAAATATACATATTTGTGTGTGGGTGTGTGTGTGTGTGTTGTCCTTAGCCTAAGTTTGTAATTCTGGGGACCGATCACCTTAGCAGTTTCAGCACTTATCTATATTAACAGAAATGATTTGCCACATGAATTGAATCGCATCACTTGAGTATGGCTTCACCGATTTCGCCGATCTTTTCTTTGTTCTGTTCGTAATTCTCAGGACAAGGTTTGGATGAAATAATTTTTTTGGGAAATCTACTGGAAAATATCAGAATTTGAGAAAAATTTAAAGTACGCTACCAGCTCGGATCATTTTCTAGATTCTCAAACAATCAGCTTATTCATTCGCTACTTGCCTAGCGACGTAATACGCTGTAACGGAGCGGACAAATACGCCAAGAAGGTTAGAATAAAGAGAGATGGCGTTATGCACACAACGTTAAAACAGCAAGACAGATTTAACAAGAAACTTTGTTTCTTTAGAAGCCCCTCCGTATTATTCTTACCTCCATGGTGGTATCTGTGTGTCATCATATCTTTGGGGCGTTGCAAAGAAATTCGTTCACCAAAGAAGACGAAGTGAAAACTCCAGTATTCAATCCTAGAACAGCTGCCAGCATGCGAAACTTAGAAGTAGATGTTCCTGGAGTAGTAAAATAACTTAAGTCAGTAAACAAAAACAAATCTTCCGGGCCAGATTGTATACCAACTAGACTGGTCTCAGAGTATGCTGATGCAATAGCTCCGTACTTAGCTATAATTTACTACCGATCACTCAGCGAAAAATCCGTACCCAAAAACTGGAAAGTTGCCCAAGTTACTCCAATATTCAAGAAAGGCAATAGGATTGATCCCCAAAATTACAGGCCAATCTCATTGACGTCGATTTGCAGTAGGATTTTGGAACATATACTTTGTTCGAATATTATGAACTACCTCGAAGAGAACGACCTATTAACCAATAGTCAACACGGATTCAGAAAGTATCGCTCTTGCGAAACACAGCTTGCCCTTTATTCATATGAAGTGTTAAGTGCCATCAACAAGGGATCTCAAATCGATTCCATATTTCTGGATTTCCGGAAGGCTTTTGACACTGTACCCCACAAGCGGCTTCTAATGAAATTGGGTGCTTAAGGAATATCTCCCCAATTGTGCGATTGGATTCACGATTTCCTATCAGAAAGGACACAGTTCGTTGTAATTGACGGTAAGTCATCGAGTAAAACAGAAATGATATCTGGCGTTCCACAGGGAAGCGTTATAGGTCCCCTACTCTTCCTCGTGTTTATAAACGATTTAGGAGATAATCTGAATAGCTCCCTTAGACTGTTCGCGGATGATGCTGTCGTTTATCGGTTAGTGAAGTCAACAGAGGATCAAAAGCAACTGCAAAGAGATTTAGACAAAATTTCTACTTGGTGCGAAAATTGGCAATTGACACTAAATAAAGATAAGTGTGAAGTAATACACATGACCACTAAAAGAAATCCGCTGAACTTTAATTACGCGATAAATCAGTCAAACCTTAAGGTCGTGGATTCTACCAAATACCTAGGAGTTACAGTTACGAATAACTTTGACTGGAGAGAACACATAGAAAATATTGTGGGGAAGGCGAACCAAAGGTTACGTTTCATTGTCAGAACGCTTCGAAGTTGCACCAGCTCCTCCAAAGAGACTGGCTACATCACACTTGTGCGTCCTCTCCTGGAGTACTGTTGCCCCTTGTGGGACTCTTACCAGGTGGGATTGACGGAAGACATTGAGAAGGTTCAGAGAAGGGCAGCTCGTTTTGTTCTATCACGTTACGGGGGGGAAAGCGTCACGGAAATGTTGCACGAATTGGGGTGGAAATCATTAAAAGAAAGACGTTATTCATTGCGGCGTGATCTGTTTGCGAAGTTTCAATCACCGAATTTTAGTTCTGAGTGTGAAAATATTTTGTTAGCACCCACCTACTTAGGAAGACATGACCATCCCAATAAAATAAGAGAAATCAGATCGAAAACGGAACGATTTAGGTGTTCTTCCTTCCCGCGTGCTATTTGAGAATGGAACGGTAGAGAAAAGTTATGAAGGTGGTTAATGAACCCTCTGCCAGGCACTTGAATGTGATTTGCAGAGTATCTATGTAGATGTAGAATTGATGTCAGTTCGTGGTATTTTTTAGAGTTACACAAACAAATAAGTACAGATCGTGGTTTATTTTTAAAGCTACCATTGCGTTGTCGTAATATCGGTCGGAGTATTCGCAACTCAATGAAGATTAATAAAGCGCAAGGGCAGTCGTTGGATATGTGGCGTGTTCGAGAGTTGGTAAACCATCAGCAATGTTCGTTTTCTCTCCGGACGGAAAGACAAAAAATATCGTTCATCAATGAGCGTTACAATGTACTCAACACAAAGACTTTCGAAACATTGTACTTCCATTCCACTTATTGTATTTCAGTTAACTGTTTTGTTTAATACGGAATTTCTATCATTAAAGTGTGATCATGTTACAATTGTTTGCAATTAAAAAATTCTAAAGACTGTATAAACATGTTATAAAATGCATTTCTATTATGCTCGCTGCCAGAGAACATGATAATCTATGCTGTAAAAATGTGTGTCTTGTTTTCCTATTCCCTGCCATTTTTAACATAACGCAGGAAAGTTATTTTTGGGAATGAAATGGATTTAAAAACACGCCGAGAGGAGGGGAGAGGAGATGGATATGGTGTGGGATAAGAGGGAGTGGTGAGAAGATAGGGGGAGGAGGAGATGGATAAAGGAAGGGGGAGGAAGGGATTGACATTGGGAGAAGAAGAGAAGAGATTAGGGTATATAATTCATACACAATTAGCTACTGAGAACCGTTGCCGGGTTTGCTAGTGATTAATAAAATTGGATCGTTTGGAAGAGGAATTGGGTGAAAGAAATTTCGCAAATAGATCTGACAACATAAATAACAGCTTTCTCTCAATTATTTGCACCCCAACTCGTGCGTCTTCATTGTCCACCTCCTTCTCTCACCTGAGCCCCCCCCCCTTCTGTTTCTCTCCTCCTACCCCTCTCTGCCCATCTCCGCCTCCCCTTTCTCTGCCGATCACATCCTCATCTCTCTGTCGAACACCTCCTCCACCTCCTCAATTCCCTCCTCTACTTGTGAAAAATTATATAACTCTGTTCACTTTTGTGGTAATCAGTGGTGTCTCGTTGAAAGATACCCTTCGCTATGCACCGAATGAAATCTTAGGTACTCGGTGATGACCGTAGATTTGGTCGACGTTCGTAGAGGAAGGAACGAAGTTTAGTGTTTAATACCCCGTCGACAGCGTGGTCATTAGAAGCGGAAATTACGCTCGGGATCTTTGGGGATGGGGAAGGAATCAGCCGTCTCATTTTGAAAGGAACCATCCCGGCATTTTCCTGGAGTAATATAGGGAGGTGGATTGGAACACCATCTTCCCGAATGGGAGCCCAGGGTGTTACCATCGCGCCACATAGCTCGGTAAGTTCGTAGTGAAGTACCGTCATGCATGCACCATACAAAATTTTACGTATGCAGTGACTTTCCCATTGTTTTGAAGATCACGAGTGCAAAGTTTCATTGCAATCGGATAAATGATACGGCAGCAATAACAAACATGCTGCATCTGTTTCCCGCGTGGCTCAGTGTTCGTGACGCAATACATCCTAAACTATACACCGCAAAATGAAAAAAAAAAAGACATAAATGAAAACCGGTTACAAAATATGTTCCCAATACATTTAGTAGCAAAAAAGTCATGAACGCCATTCCTAATGCAGTGGTTTTTCACGCATCTCAGTCATGACATCATATTTCCTGAACTATGTGTCATACTGTTTGTGCAGTGTGTTGACAAAGTTTGATTACAATCGAATGAACACTACGGCACGGCAAAAAAAAAAAAAAAAAACAAAAAAAAAAAAACAAAAAAAAAAAAGTCTCACCACAAGGAATAACGCTTTTCTTTCAATGATTTACATTCCATCTCTTGCATCGTTTTAGTGACACTCTATTCCCTGTAGCGCGATAATACAAAACGAGCTGCCCTTCTCTGTGTCCTCCATCAGTCACGCTTAGCAAGGATCCCACAAAGCCCAGCAATATCCCGAAATAGGACAGGTAAGTGTACTGTCGGCAATTTCTTTAATAGAGCTGCTGCATCTTCTAAATTTTATGCGAATGAACGTAGACTTTAATTCGTATTCCCTATAATATTTTATATGCGGTTCTTTGTTATTAAATATGACGGTAATTTCTAGGTATTTAACCCTACACAAAAATAAAAAATACAAAATAAAAAGCGATATCGGCTCTTGTCTTCAATAAATTGATTAACAGGTCGCCCCCAATCATGACAAACCTTTGTGATTTCTTTTAGTGCTGATATGGATGATCTGAAACTTGTTCATTGCTTAGGATCAATCGCGGGTTGTGCAGTGTAGTAGCGCGACACCACGCTGGCAGCACGCAGGCGCTGTTTGCATGGTGAGTAAGGGGCTGGAGCAGACCGGTGCAGCCGCGGCCGCTTTTCAGGTTCAAGGCTCCGCGCCAGTCAATGGAGAGGCTCGGCCGTTACGTAACGCACGCTAGCTAGGCCGCTCCGTACGTCGGCCCTGAGTACTCGTCGTCGGGCGCGAAGGCTGCAGTCACGGCTACCGTGCCGAGCTGCACCAAACCAGCAACTGCGTCAAGTGGTAATAGAGCAGTTGGAGAAGCTGGTACGGTCGGGCTAATCACGGTATCAACTGCACCAAGCCATTGGCGGGCAGTGAGTTTGGCGCGGACCACAAGATGCGATGGACCCTCTCCCTTTCAAATGTTCAAATGTTTGTAAATCTGTCAGTCCAAACTGCGTGGTCATCAGTCCGTAGCTTACAAACTACTTAAACCTAGGTAAACTAACCTAAGAACAACACACACACCCGTGCCCCAGAGAGGACTCGAACCTCCACGGCGAGCAACCGCGCGCTCCGCAGCGTGACGCTTTAGACCGCTCGGCTACTCCACCGCGGCCCCCTCCCTTTCCAAGACATTGTGTTCCAAGGCGATAATGTCTCTGCCATGGTGCGTGGTTTGCAACGGGCCCACTACGTGCTGTGAAAAAGTCTTTGAACGGTCCGCGGTATGCTGAGCTGGACAGGGACCACCTCCGCGGATTTTCGACCTTCCGCTGCCGACGGTTCTGCGGTAATTCAAGATAACACCGTGCCGTCAATTGTCTACCCCACCGCACAGTGGACTGAAACGGGCGAAAAGCTGGCCAAAAGTCGAAAAGTATTCGGATGATTGGATATTTGTATACAAAGGTTTTTGGGGTCGGCAAATTCGATTTTGATGGCAAGAGTCAAAAATTACAACTGGTGGATTGAATATACCCGAGTTATTTAATAGAAAGCGTAAAAGATTTTAATGTAAATTTGTAAAATAAGGATTTTTGGGGTCGCTAATTACAAATAGAGGATTAATTAGATTGGAAACAGATTTTTTTTCTACAATACCAAGACAACAGCGTTCATTTTGAAACAGTGCAAAAAGTTGTCGTTAGAAAATTAATCTGTATCGTTGTCTGAGGCTGACTGATAATTGTGAGCCGCGGGGGAGTAGCCGAGCGATCTAAGGCGCCTCGCTGCGGAGCGCGCGGTTGCTCTCCGTCGGAGGTTCGAGTCCTCCCTGGGGCAGGGATGTGTATGTTGTCCTTAGGTTAGTTTACCTTAGTTTAAGTAGTTTTTAAGCTACGGACTGATGACCACGCAGTTTGGTCCGATAGATTTACAAACATTTGAACATTTAAACATTTTGATAATTGTCAGACAAAGCAACAATATACTGATTTTCAAACTCAAAAAAATGTTCAAATGTTTGTAGAACTTATGCGACTTAACTACGGGGTCATCAGTCCCTAAGCTTACAAACTACTTATGAACTACCTAAGACTAAGGACGGCACAAATATCCACGCCCGAGTGGGGATTCGAACCCCCGACCGTAGTGGCCGTGCGGACCGTGACTGGAGCGCCTTAGTCCCCTCGGCCACCGCGGCCGGCTTTTCAAACTCATTTGAAGGCAATAACTGTTCTAAGAACTCAAGTGATTAGCATTCTGAAATACATCTTGGTCTTTTCAGCCAATTTATCCTCCAAAACCGAGAGCTGAGTGTTCAAATCCGATTCCCCGTCATTTTTTATCATGATGTAGATTTCTTTTCGAGTACATAGTAATTGGTTACCACCCAATCCTGGTAGGTAAATTAATGCAATGTAATACTAAATAGAAGCAGATTTAAATTATTAAAACATAGATAGCTTGTCGAATGTACACATGATTCAATATTGTCTTATTTTTCATCTCCATTATTTAATGTACACCGTGAAAGTAATATTAGCGGAAAGTTACATTCGACCACTGTCTTGTATTAACTCTCAAAGTGCATACTGAATATAGAACACCGTAGCGGACCCCTTGCACTCCGTGTTAGCTGGCTCAATAAATATGACAGAATCGCAACAAGTCGCAGGCAGTTCCTGTACAATTCAACACAAGACATCCTACGCTACATATTACGTTATCTTACACTGCAGGATCTCCGCCGATCATAACTTTTTCGATCATTTAAGATAGATCTACGTGTGAATGGAAGACATTATGAGGTTATGTTTTGACGTGACTTTTACCACATATCGAGCATAAATTTATGATCACATAACATATAATTGTATTCTACGTACCTTCCGTAACATCCTACACCAAACAATCCGTTACAATGAAAGTTATTCACAGTTTAAGTACAGCATGTAATCCAAAGCGTATCTGGTGTGGTGTGTTACTCCGCCAACCGTAAGTTTGAACTATTATCTTCTGTATCAAAGGTATCTTCCCCTCCCTGTGACTTATTAAACAGTGACGCCCTCTTTCTTCTAAACATGATTGTATGGAACTAAACCCATAATTATGATTTTCATTTTCCGAGATTGTGCGCCGCCATGAACCGGTTCCAGAAACAAGTAGGAGAGGCCCGAAGACGAGATACTTACTTTCCGTGTCCTGAATTTAACTTATAAGTTCCTAATTTGAGATTACTTTATGGTGACGATTTACAGTGTTGATATATTTATCAATATTTTTTCGCTATAGCGAATTTCACTTTGCGTCACTGTATAAGGTATAGATGTTCTACCAAATGGTGACATGTGAAAATTTGTACCGGGCAGGGACTCGAACCCGGGTTTCCCGCTTTTCGCGAGCGGTCGCCTTAGCCACTAGGCTACTCCCAATTTTAGCACCCTATTTGCCTTTGACATTTCCCTCAAATAAGTCTTACATTGCGCACGGCTGCTCTAAATATTGGCAGACAAACAGATGTTGGGGTATTCTTCTCGGGTCAGCAGCCGGATAGCATCGTCAACTGGACGCAATATTTCGGCAGACCAACTGGCTGCTATCCTCAGGTGAGTGCGCTGATTGCAATAACTCGCCGGAAACTTCAAAGAGAAACGAGAAGAATATTATCAGATGTTGGGGATACTAGACAGAAGCACACAGACGGAAGGTGTTCTCATTCTCTTTTAGGAAGCCCCATCGCTGCAGGTTTGTCTTGCACTTAGACACTTTTACCCTCACAGTCTCCGGACTGTGTATGCGAGTTCTACTAATACAGCTTTATGGGGGTTTCTCGATTTCCCACGTTGCCATACGACTCTCTGCAGTCGACGGGTACGTAACTGGAAGCTCTTCCTCGAACGAAGCCGTCGATCAGCAGACTGGCGTCCATATAAAGTGTGACGCGTTTCCTTTTCTTGCTTAGTTTTTACGACTTCAACAGAGACTATGCCGTAGTATGTTTGGCGGTGCGATTCCCATGATTAAATACATCTTTCGCACTGGGGTTGGTCACAATTCGCGCCATTTTAATCTTCGCGACGTCAACTTTTTTCGCGTGTGTTGCACTCCATACTGAAGCGGCATATTCCGCGGCTGACACATTGAGCGCAAGGGCTGAGGTTCTCCGGACTTTTCGGTTTCCACCCCGGATCCGATGTAGTTTCCTGGTGACAATCGCTGAATCTTTTACCCTTGTGGCGTTACAATGGTGTTACAATCAGTGTGCGGTCCAGTATAGCGCCAAGATATATGGGTGCCGGACAATGGTCGAGATTTCATTTGTCCATTTGAGACTCAATTCACGATTTGCCTCCCAGTCCTTTAATGGAATGCTTAGACCTTCGTCTTGGAATGGTTCGACCTTAGGTGGTTTGCCTCATAACACTGGTAGAGGGCTTCCAAGGTACTGAATAGTTTCAACCCTGCGTACACAAAATTCTTACCTTGGGCTGCAACTACAGTATCATCGGCATATATGAATTGGCGCGTTGTGTTTGGCACTGGTTGGTCATTTGTATTTGTATTGTATATGTACAGCACTGGGGCGAGGACATTTTCCCCGAGTTAGGCCATTCCTCCAATTTGTCCATCTGCTCTTCTTGGCCTGAAGACACACGTATAAGCTCAAATTCCGTGCTTATGGAATATCTCCCAAATTCTGCGATATGATTCACGATTTCCTATCAGAAAGGACACAGTTCGTTCTAATTGACGCTAAGTCATCAAGTAAAACACAAGTGATATCTGGCGTTCCACAGGGAAGTGTTATAGGTCCCCTACTCTTCCTTGTGTTTATAAACGATTTAGGAGACAATCTGAATAGCTCCCTTTGAATGTTCGCAGATGATGCTGTAGTTTATCTGTTAGTGAAGTCAAAAGAGGATCAAGAGCAACTGCAAAGCGATTTAGACAAAATTTCTACAGGGTGCGAAAATTTGGAATTAACACTAAATAAAGATAAGTATGAAGTAATACACATGACCACTAAAAGAAATCCGCCGAACTTCAATTACGCGATAAATCAGTGAAACTTAAGGTCGTAAATTCTACTAAATACCTAGGAGTTACAATTACGAACAACTTAGGCTGGAGAGATCACATGGAAAATATTGTGGGGAAGGCGAACCAAAGATTACGCTTCGAAAGCTCCACCAAAGAGACTGCCTACATCACACTTGTGCGTCCTCTCCTGAAGTACTGTTGCCCATTGTGGGACCCTCACCAGGTGGGACTGTCGGAAGATATTGAGAGATAAAATAAGAGAAATCCGATCTAAAACGGAACGATTTAGGTTTTCTTTCTTCCAGCGCGTTATTAGAGAATGGAACGGTAGAGAAAAGTTATGAAAATGGTTAATGAAACCTCTGCCAGGAACTTAAATGTGATTTGCAGAGTATCTTTGTAGATGTAGATGTAGATTGTACAGAAAAGTACCGTTCAGCAATGTTAAATGATAGTATCTTGTTACATTACACATTTTCGTAAGCAGACACCTATAATTTACAGTATCATGTGCAGCTCTAAAGTCTGTTTGTTTGTTTGGGACAAGGGGACCAAACTGCGAAGGTGGGAAGGGGTGAGGTTAGGAAAGGAGGGCAAGGGAAAGGAGATGCAGTCCAGGCAGGAAAGAACCAAGAAAGACTGCATTAGCTCGGGGCCCTGTGCTTGCTACGCATGTATTGACGAAAGAACCGTGAGCCCCACTGGTGAGGTTCAGGATTTGACTACACCACCGTGATGGGCATCCCGGAGGCTAGAGGGAATAAAAGACAGTCAAACGGCGAGGTATCTTTTGCGGCAGAAAGAAAGACGCTGACTTTCACTTACACGATGAATGGTGTAACATTTCAAAATGTACATTGCATCCTGCCAGGCTATAAAACTACGGTCCATAAATAACATGAACAGCAATGGTGACAGGTTGTAGCTTTGTCTTATCCTTGAAACTATCCTTCACCATAATTCAATTTACCGCAATCTGTTTTAACTGCTACCTGAGTATCTACGTAAGGACCTGTAATTGCCTGCAGAAGATTTACACAAACAGATATAAATTTTAAGGACCAGAAAAGGCGTTCTTTAAGTTTGAAAGATTGCCGATGAAGTGGAGTGGTGACGTTTAGCCGGCCGCGGTGACCGAGGGGACTGAGGCAAGCCGAGAGCAAGGTCAGCCTGCCTGATATTAGACGCACCGACGCGCTAATTGCCATTGTCACAGTTCTGGTGTCATCTCTGCCTACAGTACATTCGTGTATCACACGTAAATTGTCTGTAGTGGCACGACATAGCCGAACGAGTGAGATCGTAGGCACTGACATCCGCCGGGGTCGATGTTGACTGATATTAGTTAAATATTGTTTCTGAATACGAAGCTGAACTATCTCCGGGTCTGCGACTTGCATCTATCGACACTCGCAGCCGCCGACCAGCCGTCGTGTTGCTGACATCGCCAGCCAGCACAGTTTTGGTACAGTATCGCGTGCATTTGTTAGTGTTTCAAGGGGTATTCACGTTTTCGGACTGTTGAAAATGTTAGGTAAACTCACAGAAATCTGGTCTCGGAATATTGCCGGCCGCGGTGGCCGAGGGGACTGAGGCGCTTCAGTCACGGTTTGCACGGTCACTACGGTCGGGGGTTTGAATCCCCCCTCGGGCATGGATATTTGTGCCGTCCTTAGTGTTAGCTAGTTCGTAAGTAGTTTGTAAGTTTAGGGACTGATGACCCCGTAGTTACGTCCCATAAGCTATACAAACATTTGATTGGGTGACGTTTAAAAGTGGCAGCCTGGTGTGATGTGATGCTTTTGCAGATCGTGGCGCTGGGCCCCCAGATGTGCTTCGGGCTGATCTTCGGGGACTTTCTGGAGAGCCTGGGCGAGGGCACGCGCGGCGTCACGCTCATCACCAGCGTCAACATGGCGCTGCACTCCTTCACAGGTGAGTTCCCGAGCTACGGGCAGTTGCTGCTAACACAACCACAGCTGCGTTACACAATTTAAAAATGTATGAAACTGACAGGCTTATATTCGTTCAGTACCGATTATTCCCTTTAAAGAGAGCGATTTGAGTAATTATGACTTCTTCTTCTTCTTCCTTCGTTCTTCCCAAATTCTCTTCATGCGTTCACTGTGTTCTCTCTTGCGTTCTTCTGACCACTTTTTTCCTGTTCTGTTCTCCGTGTGTTCTTGTTTAAGTTTATATTTCTTTATAATGTTCCTGAATTGTTCTCTATTGTTTATGTTGTCTTGTGTGATTCCCAGTTCTTTAATATCCTCTTCTATTTCAGTGATCCACTTCGTCTTGGTTTTGCTCTTGTTTGCTATCTCAAATATTTGCCTTGCGAGCCTGGATTCATTTATCCTGATGCTGTGTCCATAAAATTTCATCCTTCTCTTTCTGATGGTGTCCGTTATTGTTTCCATGTCTTTGTAAATCTCTCCAGTTCGCCGCTTTATCCAAATTCCTTCCCGAAACACTGAACCATATATTTTCCTCAAAATTTTTCTTTCCTGTTTTTCAATCTCTCTTATCTTCGTATGACCATGAATCACTGTTGTTTCTGCAGCATAGAGTGCCTCTGGTAGGACTACTGTGTTGTAATGCCTTAGTTTTGCATTTACAGAAATAGATTTCTTATTATAATGGTTCCAAGTTAGCTTATATGCTCTTTGTAATCTTCAGACCCTTTCTTGACTGGCTATTGAGTTCAGTCCTGATGGTTGGATCATCTATATATCTGAAGTGAGAAACTTGTGCCACTTTTCCATACTGAGTTGTGATGGGGAGACTACCTGCAGGCTTGTTTTCCATGTATTGAGTCTTTTCATAAGAGATTTGTAGCTCATTTTTCTGCGAGATTTCATGAAGCTTCTCCAGTGCCAGTCTCGCTTCTTCCCTGTTCTTTGTTAGAATCGCAAGATCGTCCACGAAAGCCAGACACTTCACCCTGATTCTCTGCTCCCTTTTTAATTCCAAGTTGAATTCCCTTAATTTCTTTTTCCCATGTCCTCACAATTTTCTCCAGTACCAGAATATATATTCTGTCCAGTGACACCGTATATGAGCCCTCCATGTCTGTGTTCGATCCAGTTGGCCCTTCTCCGAAGAACTAGTCAGAATTCTTCCCTCCTATTCTTCTTAGTGCAGCATCATTTGTCATCCGATCTGTCCTCTTGATCTTCTCTACGACGTATTCACCTCCAGCACCATATTTCAAAACATTCCAAGTATTTTTCTCCCTTTTTTTCCTCAAGGTCCATGCTTCTTGCAGTCCAATGCTCTAAACCAGTGTTTTTCGACTTTTTTTTAGTTCGCGACCCGCGACTCGCATTCCAGGAAAAAAAAAAAAAATTCTGGTGACCCCCCTTCCGCACCTCGCTCTCGCCGTTCTATAACAGAACTGTGTGTGTGAATACAAAGACAGCAAATTTTATGATTTCTTTTGTTGACAAAACTATCGATTCATCCCTGATAACAGTATTTCTACTCCTTCATGGGATACTCTGCAAATCACATTTAAGTGCCAGGTAGAGGGTTCATGGAACCAACATTATACTATTTATCTCCCATTCCATTCTCGAATAGCGCGCGGGAAGAAAGAACACCTGAATCTCTCCGTTCGAGCTCTGATTTCTCGTATTTTATTCTGAAGATCATTTCTACTTATGTAAGTGGGAGTCAACAATATATTTTCGCATTCGAAGGAAATGTTGGGGATTCGAGTTTCGTAAGTAGCCCACGCCGCAGCGATAAGCACCGTTGTTGCAATGATTCTCATCCCAGATCCTGTATAATTTCCGTAGCGCTGTCTCCCCTGTATCGTGACAATACGAAACGAGCTGCCCTTCTTTGGACTCTTTCGATGTCCTCCGTCAAATCAACCTGATAAGGATCCCACACTGGGCAGCAGAACTCCAAAAATGGAGTATGCAGTTACTTTTGTAGTTCTGTTGCATCTTTTAAGGGTTTTGCCAATATAACGCAGTCTCTGGTTCGCCTTTCTCACGACATTATCTAGGTGTTATTTCCAATATAATTCTGAAGTAATAGTAATTCCTAGTATTTTCTGGAGTTCACGGCCTTCACTTTTGATTTATTTATCTTGTAAACAAAGTTCAACAGATTTCTTTTCGTACTCATGTGGACAACTTCACACTTCTCATTATTTAGAGTCAATTGCCAATTTTTTCACACCATACTGATATCTTATTCAGATCGTTGTGCAGTTGTTTTTTATCTTCAGATGATTTTACTAGACGGTAAATGACGGCGTCATCTGCAAACAACCTAAGAGAGCTACTTAGATTTTTCCCTAAATCGTTTATGTAACTAAGGAACAGCAGAGGACCAATAACACTACCCTGTGGAACGCCCGATATCACCTCTGTTTTAGTCGACTTCTTACCATCGACTTTTAGTTTCTTCATCGTTAACATAGAGTATTTATTGTGAAACAAGTCTGTTCTATTCAAATCAGAATTGCTGCTAACAAGGAATTACGTAAGTTTCGTATATAATATAGTTCACTTTTCTTAGGCAATTTTGGTATTGCTTAAAGACCAAATACCCAGACATGCACTGGTCTCGTTGTTTTATGATGCAAGAACTTCCTCCCTTGACCGCGACACTCAGAACAAGACTTTGCAACCCCCCCCCCCCCCTCTCGCCATGGGGGGTCCCGACCCACAGATTGAAAAACACTGCTCTAAATGAAGCACTTTATGTCAAGATCATCTTGCTGGTTACCAGACTCCTCTTGGCGGCTTTGTCCATGGCAATTCTTGCTCGAATTTCATTTGTGCAGTGTGCATGCTCTGTCAGAAAGCTCCCTAAGTACTCTAACTTCTTCATATTCTCCAGTTCTCGACTGTCGACCGATATCCTTAGAATTTTTTTTATTTCAATTTTGATATTAGCGTCAGTTTTGATTTCTCGGTGCTGATTTCCATCCAATATTTCCTTCCAGTTTGCACCTACCTCTTAATTATGTGCTGTAGTTACTTTGATTTTTGGCGTGCCTACCAGGTTATTTGCATACTCGATGATGAGGCGCTCTCCTACACCGGTTCCCCAGCCAGCCATTCACCATGCAGATTGAAGAGACTTGGCGATAAATAACATCCTTGTCAGTCTCCCTATTTCCACGCCGTTTCTGCGCAGTTCAGTTCTTTATCCTTCGTCGAAGGTACAAGTTCAGAACTAGTCTCCGGTCTTGCTAGTTGAATCCTATCACTTTACGGATGTTCACCAATTTTATTCACTTGACTCTGTGATGGCCTTCTGCCAGTCTATAAAACAATCACAAACTTCTTCGTTCAAAACTCTGTGCGACAATATTCTCAAAATGCCGATGACGTCTAAATTCTACATCAGAATCTGCAAAGGCGAAACTGTCCTCGAGATGAATGTCGCGACTGCCGATGAATGTCCACAAGACTAAGCATGTGGTACGTTGTCAGACAACGTTGGCGCCTGATGACGGCATAAATGGAATTTTCTTTTCATCGATTGTGACAGTGGATGAGACATAGATGCCGTCTTTCAATCCCGAAACTAAGCCCAGTCAGCTCAGTGGAAGCACACAGATTCGTCAAAAGCTAACTGTGGTCATGGAATCGTGGCATCGTCGTTCGGAAAAATGTTTACAACTGCAGAGAAAATACGTCGAGAAATAACGGAAGTTTCACAGATGGTGTGTGATTAGCTAGTGAGAAAAAGTCGGAGGAGTTAAAACTGGAAAACACCTCGTGCAGTAGCTCTGCTCTATGGGTTCATCCCAAAACCATTATAATATTTTTAATTATCAATAGAACAAATACGTATTGAACGTTTTTATAAAGGAAACGAATATCCTTCACGAGTATGCAATCTTCGTTTTTTCAATAAAAATAAAAACCGTCTAGATCGCTAAAAATATATTTATTGAGGACGGCGTTTCGGTATCTGCCATCATCAGATCTAAAAACCTCTGAACTTGCACAGTAAAGATCAGTGTCAAAAATAAAATATCTATCTCGAAGGTACGTCAACAGTTGACGTACCTACTAGACAGATATTTTATCATTGACGCTGAACTTTACTGTGCAAGTTCAGAGATTTTTAGATCTCATGATGGCAAATGCCGAAACTTCGTAATCAATAAATATAATTTTAGCGATCTAGATGGTTTTTATGCTTATTGATGTATTTAGCGTTGTCTCATTGAAAACTGAACTAAATAAATAATTTACCAGAGATGATTTTGAACCTCTTCATTAGGAATGGTAGTTAAAACAAACACGGTGAAATTACATATTTTTGGAAACATTTTGCTTCCTGTGGGTAAAAGCGCTCTTATGATATTTTAATATATATAAAACAGTCCAGAGCGCAATATTGGTTCTTTATTTACATACAACCCCATTTGGAGCCTCTTGTAGAGCGACCACATTAATAATATTAATAAAGAAAGAAACAGCTTTGCTAGCATGACACCTTTATTTGACTACTAGTCAAGTAAAGGTTTCATGCGACCAAAGATGTTTCTTTCTTTATTAATATTGGTTCATCGATTTCAACCCAATGTTCTGCCATCTTCAGGTTCTTTTTCTCTATAATATACACTGCTGAAGGAATTGGTTAGGTAACGAAAAAATAAAGAAGGTTGATGAGTTTTGTTACTTGGGCAGTAAAATAGCAAATGATGGTCGCAGAACAGAGGATATAAAATGCAGAATGGCAATGGGTAGAAGAGTGTTCTTGAAAAAGAGAAATTTGTTAACATCGAATATTGATTTAAGCCTAAGGAAGTCCTTTATGAAGGCATTTGTATGGTGCGTTGCATTGTATGGGAGTGAAACACTGACGATAAACGGTGCGGACAGGAAGAGGATTGAGGCTTTTGAAATGTGGTGCTACAGAAGAATGCTGAAGATTAGGTGGGTGGATCGCGTAACTAATGAGGAGGTACTGAACAGAATTGGGGAGAAAAGAAATTTCTGGCATACCTTGACTAAAAGAAGGGATCGATTGGTAGGACACATTCTTAGACATCAAGGAATCGTGAATTTAGCATTGGAGGGAAGTGTGTGGGGTAAAAGCCGCAGAGGAAGACTAAGAGATGTTTACAGTAAGCAGATTCAGACAGTTGTAGGTTGCCGTTCTTATGTGGAGTTGAAGAGGCTTGCTCAGGATAGGGTATTGTGGAGAGCTGCATCCAACCAGTCTCCGGACTGAAGACCACAACAACAACAACAACATACACTGTTTACATTCACGGGATTTCTAAAAGGAACTATCGGTACATTTCTAATTATATTAACTGAAATACATGAAAATAGAATAAAATTATATTATATCCAAGTTGATGTGGAGCAGCGCAGGACCTGCGAGTCGTCAGGTGCTTTGCTTGAAACCATTTGGCAATAAAGAACAAGAATTGCACTCTGAAGTGTTTTTTATGTATTAAACGCGCCGAAGATGATTTTCGATAACTTCATATCCCTGTAAGGCGGGTCTTAGCGCGAAATAAATAACGACATTGAGTCTCCGCATTTTCTTGGAAAACGCCCATCCATTTCCAAAAATGAGACTTTTGTCAGATCTTAATTGCTTTTCAATGACTAATAGCGGTTTCTGCTGCGCAGCAAAATTGTACGGTTCGTCTCGTCCGCATTATCATATCCGCATTCTGCAATCCGGTATGAACCAGAAACTGTAGCCGGTTCGTTAAGTATCCACTCATTGAGATGCTAATGAATACGCGGACAGGCGGTATTAATAACTCTGGAAGCCACCTGACAGGCTACCAACAGAATGACTTGTGCGGCGTACTGTGCGTCATATACCACAATTTAAATTACGATTTTTGGTGTCCTGGGGTTTTTGTTTCAGGTGGCCTGTAGGACGCCTAACAGGGGCTACAAAAACATCATTTTAAATATTTCGATTAATTAATTACCGAATTTATAAAATTAAAAGTTGTCCTACTCAACGACTAAAATCTTATGTTAACACGAGAAGGCTTGTATTACAATTAGAAACCGTGTGTTTGTCTTGAAGCTGACAGCACTCAAATATATGAACTTTGATCATTCATTACTCGAAAATGATAACAGGTTCTTGCAACAAACTCCTCATATTCTTTCAAATCTTTATGAAACATTTTTCGTTGATTGAATGTTCCGTTTGAATTTGGTGAAATATTTCGTATATGATCAATAAAAAACACACGAAAACATTGTGTAATATTACACCATTGTCGTGTATTTTTATTAATCTTTACTGAACTTTTTCTCGCTGACATTCCCCACAAAATGATGAAAGGACAATCGTTTATCGTTTATTACCTTTTCGCTATTTATGCATTCAAACTTCACCCTCTGCCACGACGTTTTAGTTTATCACTTTTTAATTACGTACTCTATTCGTCACATACTTAGCACACATTATCTATAGACCTACATACCAATGAATGAACCTGCAAAATTATATTTCTATACAACACACATTTCAGGAGATGTGACGTTATAAATAATGAGATACCTTAAAGACATGGAAAGAAAATTACGCATTCTCTGATTCATAATGGGAGCAGTTTTTGACTTATTAATTTTCAACCATTTTTAAGCATAGTTTGAGTCATTTTCTGAACCTTTGTTAATTGTCAAGAATAACAGAAATAGAGTACTACTCATGATTGTAACATCGCATTGGGAAGAGCGTGAGTCCAAGCCGCGCTACAGAATGATTCTTTTTTCCAATTTTATTTTCTATTATTTACTCATCTATTTGTTGTCTGCGATGACCACATGATATGCCTCGGCCAGTCTTTATGCTGTTATTACATAAAACCATTTGTTTTGCTTTGTGATTGTTGAGGTAAATTTTGAATTGATTTTCTAGTTCACGATTCCGGCGCATTCAATGGTAATCTATCCAATTTTTTCTAGTAGTTATTATGATGTGTAAGAACGATATAAATTTTGATAAGCTCAATATGATTCAAAGTAGCGCGGTGGCAGGAAAATTCCGTTTGACGAGTAATGCATTGTATCGTGCTTAAATGATATGTGAATAAATGACATATCATGCTTAGGACAGTGATATTTTGTTACAGAATTAGTTTTCTTCAAGGATGGAATGCTATAGCAGCCATTTGCAGTGAAATTAATTCTAGATTTTAGTTATAGACATTAGTTCTATATACATGTATTGTTTTAAGGATTTCTGCAGATAATTCGTTAATTTTTTAATTGTAAGGGTCCGCCTTGAGCAAAACACTTTTTTTTTTCTTTTCACCCAGATATGTTTTACTGCCGTAGAGTCATCATCATCATTCATTCCTTTAAATTAACCAACCGAAAAGATTTTAGTCTCTCTATCCATGTGTTATTTTTAGGTTCGTATTAGTCATATCTCTTGTTGTTTACATGTTGTAATATTTCTGTTTTCTACGTTTTTTCATTAAGTCTGCCTTCATAGTTTGTCATCTACAACTATATGGCACTTACCTACGAAACTATTTTACACCGAAATATTTGATCTGGGGTTGTTATGGTTAGGCATAGTACTATTTAATTCTGACTGAAAAGCTTACATTTGATGTTGTCTTCATAGCTGAATGTGGAAGGAAGCAGCATTATTTCAGTTTTTACTGCCACTTTTTATGAACTATGTCGGGCTGTGTTTTCACAGTTCATAAACAGTAACAGTATAAACTGAAACATTATTGCTTCTTTCACCATTCAGCTATGAATACATCAGATATAAGTTCATAAGTAAACACACAGACACACACACACACATACATACACACACACACACACACACACACACACACACACACACACAATTAAATAGTGCTGGGCCTACCCATAATAATTCTAGATCAAATATTTCGATGTAAAACAGTATTTTGCTTAAGGCGGACCCTTGCAATTACAAAAACGTAATATTTGTTAAGCAAACATCGATCACAAGGACTTCAACATCAAGTTGATTATTTCGTACAGACCCATAAAATGAAAGGAACACAAAGTCAGTTTAAGTGCCATATATTTTGCATCGATAAATCTCTGATATCATATACAGAGTGTTCGGAAATTCCCGTTACAAACTTTGAGGATTTGTATAGGGGAGAGAGTATATTATATTTTGATACGGAACCGATGTCCCGAAATGTCACCCAGTGACTTTCTTTTTTGGAACTGTGAAACAAATCTCTTCTACTAAAACCTCTTTGCTTTTCATACTTCGGTTATACTATATTAGATCTCAGGTTCATTAGATATTTTGTTGTAGTTTTGGTCCTTACGTCGTCCTTCCAAACTATTGGAAGCAAAGAGCTTGCAGTGGAAGAGATTTATTTCGCAGTGTCAGAGTTAAAGAAGTGCTCATAACGTCCATGTGATGACCTTTCCGGACATGCGTTTCTCATCACAATGTTATGTACTCTTTATCTACTCAGTTCCGTCTGTTAAGTCTTCGGTAACTATAATTTCCAAACACCCTGTGTAATAAAAAATCGCATTATAGTGAAAGTGAACATTACATTTACTTACTTCTTTATGCAAAATATACTAATACAGGCCTTGTGTAACTTTAAATTTTGGAGGGCAGAGCAATTACAAAATCTCTAGGTTGCGGACCCGACCCCTCCTCTCCCCCCCCCCTCCCACCCCAAACACCGCCCCCGATTTTTACAAAGTAAAGCACCAAAGTCAAGAGATGTTTCTGTAGTACTAACACATATACTGGAAAAAATTAAAGACTATAAACTACTATTTATTTACCAATAACATTTTATCTGTAGGCTCCACAATGTTATTGACGTCGTACAACGTCATTTAATACTACAAATTATATATTTGTGACACTGTATACCATAATGTTAGCTATAGTTCCACTATAAGCTCATTTCGGCTAAGAAGCCATCTTCAGGTGTTTCGCCACATTCTGGCAAGCCGTTCATTTTGATCTTATTGCGACGAAATGTTTTTATAATATATCGTAACTTACAATATTACGTTTTCATATGTAAGATGTTTATTATTTACTTAAGTTACGGATTTTGACGACTTTTTGCAGCCTGGCTGTCAAATAAATTTAATAGGCTGACAAATAAACGTCAAAATTCGTAACTTACAATAAGATCAAAATGAACGGCTTGCCAGAATGTGGCGAAACTCCTGAATATGGCTTCTGAGCAGAAATAACCTTATTGTGGAGCTGTAGCTAACATTAAAGTATAGTGTTATAAATATATAATTTGTATTATTAAAATTTACCAATAAATTGAAAATCTGACAAACGTTAAATTATATAAATAAGATCGAAAGAATAATCAGACTGCAATTATATACAGCTATTTCAATAAAATTGATAACTCCACGATTCGACATGGACGTAAATATGTGCAAATATGTCACGAAAAATACATCAAAATTCTAAGAATTTTAATAATTTCAACCGGAAATCTCGGAATCGCATCAGAGCCGAAATAGGCCTGTTGCTGGTATGTTGAAGCAATAAATACTACAGCAGCATATTGATATCATATTATCAATACAGAGCCACTGTTAATCTATAGAATCCTAGAAGTGAGGAGAAATAAGGAGAGCTGGGTGACAATGGAACTAGTATGAAAACTTCCGCTTCCAATTTATCCCTTTCACCTTTAACTCGTTTAAAGTGACACTCGCACATGGTAGAAACTGAGACCATCTTATTACATTTAGCAAACTTTTATCAGGAAGATACTAAAAAAAAAAAAAAAAAAAAAAAAAACAAATTCACTGTCATTATTCAGTATTCAGTAGTAATATG